>JANJGN010001692.1:52500-65000 GCA_026770705.1 Isurus oxyrinchus | reverse complement strand
TTAATGACAACACTGTGCAATCACTGATGGATCTATATTTCCTGTCCCCAGGCACTAGTAGTGGCTCGCAATGCCAAGGATTGTCTCGTCTCATATTATCACTTCCACCGGATGTGTCTAATTCTACCCGAGCCTGGGACTTGGCACGAATTCTTCCAAAAATTCATGGACGGACAAGGTGAGATTCATCCACACAACACCAGCCCCTTACTGAACACCCCCAGGACAGGTACAGCACGGGGTTAGATACAGAGTAAATCTCCCTCTACACTGTCCCCATCAAACACTCCCAGGACAGGTACAGCACGGGGTTAGATACAGAGTAAATCTCCCTCTACACTGTCCCCATCAAACACCCCCAGGACAGGTACAGCACAGGGTTAGAAACAGAGTAAATCTCCCTCTACACTGTCCCCATCAAACACTCCCAGGACAGGTACAGCACGGGGTTAGATACAGAGTAAAGCTCCCTCTACACTGTCCCCATCAAACAATCCCAGGACAGGTACAGCACAGGGTTAGATACAGAGTAAATCTCCCTCTACACCGTCCCCATCAAACACTCCCAGGACAGGTACAGCACGGGGTTAGATACAGAGTAAATCTCCCTCTACACCATCCCCATCAAACACTCCCAGGACAGGTACAGCACGGGGTTAGATACAGAGTAAATCTCCCTCTACACTGTCCACATCAAACACTCCCAGGACAGGTACAGCACGGGGTTAGATACAGAGTAAAGCTCCCTCTACACTGTCCCCATCAAACACTCCCAGGACAGATACAGCACGGGGTTAGATACAGAGTAAAGCTCCCTCTACACTGTCCCCATCAAACACTCCCAGGACAGGTACAGCACGGGGTTAGATACAGAGTAAATCTCCCTCTACACTGTCCACATCAAACACTCCCAGGACAGGTACAGCACGGGGTTAGATACAGAGTAAAGCTCCCTCTACACTGTCCCCATCAAACACTCCCAGGACAGATACAGCACGGGGTTAGATACAGAGTAAATCTCCCTCTACACTGTCCCCATCAAACACTCGCAGGACATGTACAGCACGGGGTTAGATGCAGAGTAAAGCTCCCTCTGTACTGTCCCCATCAAACACTCCCAGGACAGGTACAGCACAGGGTTAGATACAGAATAAATCTCCCTCTACACCGTCCCCATCAAACACTTCCAGGACAGGTACAGCACGGGGTTAGATACAGAGTAAAGCTGCCTCTACACTGTCCCCATCAAACACTCCCAGGACAGGTACAGCACAGGGTTAGATGCAGAATAAAGCTCCCTCTACACCGTCCCCATCAAACACTCCCAGGACAGGTACAGCACCGGGTTAGATGCAGAATAAAGCTCCCTCTACACTGTCCCCATCAAACACTCCCAGGACAGGTAAAGCACAGGGTTAGATACAGAGTAAAGCTCCCTCTACACTGTCCCCATCAAACACTCCCAGGACAGGTACAGCACAGGGTTAGATACAGAGTAAAGCTCCCTCTACACCGTCCCCATCAAACACTCCCAGGACAGGTACAGCACGGGGTTAGATACAGAGTAAAGCTCCCTCTACACCGTCCCCATCAAACACTCCCAGGACAGGTACAGCACGGGGTGAGATACAGAGTAAATCTCCCTCTACACTGTCCCCATGAAACACACCCAGGACAGGTACAGCACGGGGTTAGATACAGAGTAAAACTCCCTCTACACCGTCCCCATCAAACACTCCCAGGACAGGTACAGCACAGGGTTAGATGCAGAATAAAGCTCCCTCTACACCGTCCCCATCAAACACTCCCAGGACAGGTACAGCACGGGGTGAGATACAGAGTAAATCTCCCTCTACACTGTCCCCATCAAACACTGCCAGGACAGGTACAGCACGGGGTTAGATACAGAGTAATTCTCCCTCTACACTGTCCCCATGAAACCCACCCAGGACAGGTACAGCACGGGGTTAGATACAGAGTATATCTCCCTCTACACTGTCCCCATCAAACACTCCCAGGACAGGTACAGCACGGGGTTAGATACAGAGTAAATCTCCCTCTGTACTGTCCCCATCAAACACTCCCAGGACAGGTACAGCACGGGGTGAGATGCAGAATAAAGCTCCCTCTACACTGTCCCTGTTTGTCGTTTGATTCGATCCAAGTGGTCTTGCCTTTGGGAACAGGTTGAGTCTTGATGGGATCTTACTGTGTCTGTTCTGGCTCTGTTGCAGTGTGCTGGGGGTCCTGGTTTGACCATGTGAAGGGATGGTGGGAAGCGATGAGTCATCACCGAGTTCTTTTCCTCTTCTATGAGGATATCAAAGAGGTAATGGTGGTGTGAGGCTCAGACTGTGGTGGTGGGTCGATGTTCTATGGTATGGTACGCGGCGGGCTTTCTGCGGGTCAACAGGGAGAGAGAGGGGGAGAGAGACATCGAGAGAGAAAGCTAGAGAGCCCGAGGGATTGAGTGGTCGATCTGGAGAGAGAGAGAGAGAGAAGGAGAGAGAGAGAGAGGGGCAGAGAGAGCAAGGGACTGACAGAGAGCGAGCGAGAGAGATTCTGAGGAAGAAAGGGTCAGGCAGAGAGAGGCAGACAGTCAGACAGACAGTGTTTTATGATGCTATATGTGCCTGCGTGCTATTGTAATGTAAAGGTGATTGGCAAAACCAGGGTTAATGGGGGACCAGAGAGTAGCCCCACCTCATGTATGCTGTTTAGAGTCACATGGTAACCAGGTCAGAGTGAAGTGTCTGGAGAGAGCACTCTGGAACCAGCCCGCATGGAGTTAACAGCACCATGCCTGTCAGTAACCTGGCATATGTAAATAGACAAAAACAGGGATAAACTGTTCCTGGTCAAATATACAAAACTCAACATCTCATCTCATTGTGACGCCCACAAAAACTGGAACACAACAGAGAGAGTGAGAGAGAGAGACAGGGAGAGAGAGAGAGAGACAGAGAGAGAGAGGGAGAGACAGGGAGAGAGACAGAGAGAGAGAGAGAGAGAGAGAGACAGAGAGAGAGGGAGAGACAGGGAGAGAGAGATACAGAGAGAGAGACAGGGAGAGAGAGACAGAGAGACAGAGAGAGAGACAGAGAGAGAGAGGGAGAGAGAGACAGAGAGACAGTGAGAGAGAGAGATAGAGAGTGACAGAGAGAGAGACAGAGAGAGACAGGGAGAGAGAGAGAGAGAGATAGAGAGTGACAGAGAGAGACAGGGAGAGAGAGAGAGACAGGGAGAGAGAGACAGAGAGAGACAGAGAGAGAGAGAGACAGGGAGAGAGAGAGACAGAGAGAGAGAGAGAGAGACAGTGAGAGAGAGAGATAGAGAGTGACAGAGAGAGAGACGGGAGAGATATACAGGGAGAGACAGAGAGAGAGAGACAGGGAGGGAGAGATAGAGACAGTGACAGAGAGAGAGACACAGGGGCAGAGAGAGACAGAGAGAGAGAGGGACAGGGAGAGTGAGTGACAGAGAGCGAGACAGAGAAAGAGAGACAGAGAGAGAGACAGAGAGAGTCAGGGAGAGAGAGACAGAGAGAGAGAGAGACAGAGAGAGAGAGAGAGAGACAGAGAGAATGAGAGAGGGAGAGGGAGGGTGAGACAGAGAGAGAGGGAGGGAGAGAGAGACACAGAGAGAAGGGGGAGAAAGGGAGAAGGAGAGAGAGAGAGAGATGGAGGGATAGACAGGCAGAGATAGAGAGAGAGGGATAGAGAGGGGATAGAGACAGAGGGAGAGAGGGAGAGAGGGACAGAAAGAGAGACAGAGAGAGAGAAAAGGAGACATAGAGAGAAATAGAGAGCGTGAGGGAGGGAGAGACAGTGAGAGGGAGAGAGACAGAGAGATGGAGGGAGAGACAGACAGAGAGCGAGAGACAGAGAGAGGAGGAGAGATGGAGAGACAGAGAGAATGAGGTAGAGACAGAGCGAGGGAGAGGCGGAGAGAGAGAGAGAGAGAGAGAGAGGGAGAGAGAGAGAGAGGGAGAGAGATAGAGGTAGAGACAGAATGAAAGAGAGAGAGGGAGAGAAGGAAATGTCACTGTGAGAGCGACAGAGAGACACAGAGGGAGAGAAACATGGAGGGAGGCGGACAGAGACAGAGAGGGGGGTGGGGTAAGTACTGAAACAAGCGGGGAGAGGTGGGGAGACTGTATAGAGAGGAGAGGACATCTTCAGGGTGAGAGTTGGGCACAGGTGGACGGTCAAAGATTAAATTTCACACCATCCTGTCCCCTCCACCACCCTGGTCAGTCCCTCACTCACTGACCCCTGACCCCAAGGTCTGGATGTTCAGTCCCTCACTCACTGACCCCTGACCCCAAGGTCTGGATGTTCAGTCCCTCACTCACTGACCCCTGACCCCAAGGTCTGGATGTTCAGTCCCTCACTCACTGACCCCTGACCCCAAAGTCTGGATGTTCAGTCCCTCACTCACTGACCCCTGACCCCAAAGTCTGGATGTTCAGTCCCTCACTCACTGACCCCTGACCCCAAGGTCTGGATGTTCAGTCCCTCACTCACTGACCCCTGACCCCAGGTCTGGATGGTCAGTCCCTCACTCACTAATCCTGACCCCAGGTCTGGATGGTAAGTCCCTCACTCACTAACCCCTGACCCCAGGTCTGGATGTTCAGTCCCTCACTCACTAACCCCTGACCCCAGGTCTGGATGGTCAGTCCTTTTCTCACTGACTCCTGACCCTGGGTCTGGATGGTCAGTCCTTTTCTCACTGACCCCAGGTCTGGATGGTCAGTCCTTTTCTCACTGACCCCTGACCCTGGGTCTGGATGGTCAGTCCCTCACTCACTAACCCCTGACCCCAGGTCTGGATGGTAAGTCCCTCACTCACTAACCCCTGACCCCAGGTCTGGATGGTCAGTCCTTTTCTCACTGACCCCTGACCCTGGGTCGGGATGGTCAGTCCTTTTCTTACTGGCCCCTGACCCCGGGTTTGGTCGGCCAGTCCCTCGCTCACTGACCCCTGTCCCCAGGTCTTCATGGTAATTCCCTCTCTCACTGACCCCTGACGCCGGGTAGGGATGGTCAGTCCCTCTCTCACTGACCCTTGACCCTGGTTTAGGATGGTCACTGCCTTTCTCACTGACCCCTGACCCTGGGTCTGGATGGTCAGTCCCTCTCCCACCGACCCCTGACCCCAGTTCTGAACGGTCAGTTCCCCTCTCTTGCTGACCAATGAGGTCTCTAACTCCGTTCTATTCTCAACCAACAGAACCCCAGACAGGAGATCCTGAAGGTGGCCAAGTTCATGGGGAAAGTTCTGGAAGAGGACGTCATTGAGAAGATCGCCCAGCTTTCCTCCTTTAACGTCATGAAGGACAATCCGATGGCCAACTACACGACTCTCCCGGTGGAAATCATGAATCAGAACATCTCCAGATTCATGCGCAAGGGTAGGTTCAAAGGGTCAAGGGGGAAGAGGGTGGAGGGGCCGGGTTTGAACTTTCACCCCTCTGAGGCTGACACTCTGACCTCGTCTGGGCCTCGCCTTTCCCATTAGGCCGGATGGGACCTGTTCTGAACCGATGCCCTGAACCGCACCCACGTGGGACTAACAACTCAGCAGCTGAAAAGGGTCAATGTAGAGCATATGGTTCGGGGGTGGGGGACCGGGGGGGGGGGTGGGGAACGACGTGGTGGGGAAGAACCTGAGCCTCGGCCTTCATCTCCTCACGCACGCGGAGCAAGAAAGTCCCAGGCTGCAAGCCCGGCCTACTCCTCAACCCACCGACCCCATGGCGACGGGTGTGCGCGGAGTGGGGAGCGGGGTGGCTGGGTGGCTGGGCGTGGAGGGTCACGTTCCACCTCAGGGCCCGCCGGGAGGGGTCGCACACAACATCAGCCGGGGGTTTCCTGCCCCCTGACCTTGGCGCGTTGAGGCCTGGTTGATGTCCGACGGGGAGTTGAGGGCCCGAATTCTGAGAGGCCCATCGACGCTCTGCCTCAAGTGCATCAGGAACCGGGGCGTGGGTTCAGACAGAAAGATCATTTCAAAGTTTGCAGAGGACAGGAAGCCCTGAAATGTAGGGGGGGGACCGAGTAACGGACTCTGGGGAGGCCACGGACAAATGGGAGGACAAGTGGCAGATACAGTTTAACACACAGAGAAGTGCGAGTTGATCTATTTGCATCGGAAAAAGGCGGAGAGACAATATAAAATAAAGGGGACAATTCTAAAAGGGGGTGCAGGAGCAGAGAGTGCCGGGGCTACAACCCTTTATAGAACTCTCCAAGACCGCCCACCTCTCCCCCCCTGACTCCACACACACACACCCGTCTCCATGGGATCGGTGGGCTAAGGAGTAGGCCGGGCTTGCAGCCTGGGACTTTCCTGCTCTGCCTGTGTGAGGAGATGAAGGCCAAGGCTCAGGGTCTTCCCCACCACGTCACCCACCTCAACCCCCCCTCCCCGAACCGTATGCTCTACATTGTCCCTTTGCAGTTGCTGAGTTGTTAGTCCCACATGGGTGTGGTTCAGGGCGTCGGTTCGGAACAGGCCCCATCATTGAAGAGGGCGGGACAGGTTGAGAGAGCGGTGAATAAAGCAGACGGTACCCTGGGCTTTTTAATAGGGGCGTGGAGTACAAGAGCAGGGAGGTCACTTTAAACCCTTTACAGAACTCTGGGTTCACCTCCAACTGGAGTACGGGCTCCGATTCCAGGCTCCGCACTTTGGGAAGGGAGTTGAGGTCCTCGGGGAGGGCGAAGAACGCTTCCGGTGGGGGATGAGGGGACTTCAGTCCGTGCGGAGAGACCGGCAGGAGCTGGGATTGTTCCCTTTAAGAGCGGAGAAGGTTAAGGGGGGTGAGGGGAGGGGCCGGGTGGTTAGATTGGATCGAGGCGGTCCCAATCGGGAAGGGGGGGTTGGGATCGAGGGACCGAGGAGAGACTGTTCCCAGTGGCAGGAGGGTGGGGAAAGCCAGAAGGACACGGATTCAAGGCAGTTGGGGAAAGGAACCAGAGGGGGAGACGGGGCAACTATGTATTTGGGACCCAGCGAGTTGTTGTGGTCTGGAAGGCGCTGCCTGAAAGGGCGGTGGAAGCAGATTCAGTCAGATCATTCGCCCCACACAAGTGCCAGGTAATGACTATCTGCAACAAGGGAGAATCTAACCATCACCCCTTGACATTCAATGCCATTACCATCACTGAATCCCCCACTAACCACATCCTGGGGGTTAACATTGACCAGAAACTGAACTGGACCAGCCATATAAACACTGTGGCTACAAGAGCAGGTCAGAGGCTGGGAATCCTGTGGAGAGTAACTCACCTCCTGACTCCCCAAAGCCTGTCCACCATCTACAAGACACCAGTCAGGAGTGTGATGGGACAGTCCCCACTTGCCTGGGTGAGTGCGGCTCCCACAACACTCAAGAAACTCGACACCATCCAGGACAAAGCAGCCCCGCTTGATCAGCCCCCCATCCACAAACATTCACTCCCTCCACCTCCGACGCACAGTAGCAGCAGTGTGTGTACCATCTACAAGATGCACTGCAGCAACTCACCAAGGCTCCTCAGATAGCAGGCAGGGGGAACGTTGTCCCCGGGGAGGGGGTGAAAAGTGGGGAGTTAAGGTCACACCCATTAACGTGTATTTAAACAATCTCCCCTCTCTCGCCCTCTTGCGCCCACTCTCGCCCTCTCTCTCCCTCTCTCTGCTTCTATTATGACTCTCTCTACCTCTCTGTCTCTCCCTCTGTCTTTCTCTCTGTCTCACTCTCTGTTTCTATGTCTCTTAAAATTCTCTCTCTGTCTCGCTGTCTCTATCTCTGTCCCTCTATGTATCTCTCCCTCTGTCTCTCTCTCTGTCTCGCTGTCTCTCTCTCTCCCTCTCTCTGTTTCTATGTCTCTCTCTCAATCCCTCTCTGTTTCTCCCTCTGTCTCTCTCTCTGTCTTCTCTCTCTCTCTGTGTGTCTCTCTCTGTTTCATTCTATGTCTCTCTCTCTTTCCCTCTCTCTCCCCCTCTCTGTCTCTCTCTCTCCCTATGTCTCTCTCTGTCTCTCTCTGTCCCTCGCTCTGTCTCTCTCTCTCTGTCTCTGTATCTCTGTCTGTCTGTCTCTCTCTCTGTCTCTGTCTCTATCCCTCTCTCTCCCCCCTCTGTCTCTCTCTCTCTCCCTATGTCCCTCTCTGTCCCTTGCTCTGTCTCTCTCTCTCTGTCTCTGTATCTCTGCCTCTCTGTCTCTCTCTCTGTCTCTGTCTCTATCCCTCTCTCTGCCTCTCTGTCTCTCTCTGTCTCTCTCTCTCTCTCTCTGTCTCTCTACCTCTCTCTCTCTCTCTCTGTCTCTCTACCTCTCTCTCTCTCTACCTCTCTCTCTCTGTCTCTCTACCTCTCTCTCTCTGTCTCTCTACCTCTCTCTGTCTCTCTCTCTCTCTCTCTGTCCCTCTCTCTCTCTCTGTCTCTCTCTCTATCTCTCTGTCTCTCTCTCTATCTCTCTGTCTCTCACTGTTTCATTCTATGTCTCTCTCCCTTTCTGTCCCCCTCTCTGCCTCTCTCTCTCTCCCTATGTCTCTCTCTGTCCCTCTCTGTCTCTCGCTCTGTCTCTCTCTTTCTCTGTCTCTGTATCTCTGTCTGTCTGTCTCTGTCTCTATCTCTCTCTCCCTCTCTGTCTCTGTCTGTCTCTCCCTCTCTGTCTCTCTCTCTGTCTCTGAACCTCTCTGTCTCTCTCTTTCTCTCTCTCTCTGTCTCTCTCTCTCTCTTTTTCTCTGTCTCTCTCTCTGTCTCTCTCTCTCTGTGCCTCTGTCTCTCTCTCTCTGTCTCTTGCTCTCTCTGTCCCTCGCTCTCCCTGTCTCGCTCTCTCTCCCAGGACAAGTTGGAGATTGGAAGAATCACTTCACTGTAGCTCAGAATGCAGAATTTGAACAGCAGTATGAGAGACAGATGGCAAACTGCTCAGTGAAGTTTCGCAATGCCTTGTAAAAGCTGTCAGCAATAAAGCAATAAAACTCCTCCAATCATCAAAGACGCCGACTCACATTCTTTCAAATCCAAAACAAAAACAGAAATTCCTAGAAAATCTCAGCAGGTCTGGCAGCATCGGCGGAGTGGACATAAGGACTCGAAACATCAACTCTTCTCCGCCGATGCTGCCAGACCTGCGGAGATTTTACCAGGTATTGGAGTTACTGTTTTGGATTTCCAGCATCTACAGATTTTTGGTTTAATCTCTGTTTTTTACTTTCAAGTCAACGCTGGTCCATCATTGAAAAACAGTGTACAGAAATCTCGTTGAGAGAGAGAGAGAAGGGATGAGAGACACCAGTCAGTGTACAGATATCTCCCTGAGAGAGAGAGGGGACTGAGAGACACCAGTCAGTGTACAGATATCTCCCTGAGAGAGAGAGGGGGGACTGAGAGACACCAGTCAGTGTACAGATATCTCCCTGAGAGAGAGAGAGACTGAGAGACACCAGTCAGTGTACAGATATCTCCCTGAGAGAGAGAGGGGGGACTGAGAGACACCAGTCAGTGTACAGATATCTCCCTGAGAGAGAGAGGGGGGACTGAGAGACAACAGTCAGTGTACAGATATCTCCCTGAGAGAGAGGGACTGAGAGACACCAGTCAGTGTACAGATATCTCCCTGAGAGAGAGGGGACTGAGAGACACCAGTCAGTGTACAGGTATCTCCCTGAGAGAGAGAGAGAGGCTGAGGGACACCAGTCAGTGTACAGATATCTCCCTGAGAGAGAGAGGGACTGAGAGACGCCAGTCAGTGTACAGATATCTCCCTGAGAGAGAGGGGACAGAGAGACACCAGTCAATGTACAGATATCTCCCTGAGAGAGAGAGAGGGACTGAGAGACACCAGTCAGTGTACAGATATCTCCCTGAGAGAGAGGGACTGAGAGACACCAGTCAGTGTACAGATATCTTCCTGAGAGAGAGAGGGACTGAGAGACACCAGTCAGTGTACAGATATCTCCCTGAGAGAGAGGGACTGAGAGACACCAGTCAGTGTACAGATATCTTCCTGAGAGAGAGAGGGACTGAGAGACACCAGTCAGTATACAGATATCTCCCTGAGAGACAGGGACTGAGAGACACCAGTCAGTGTACAGATATCTCCCTGAGAGAGAGAGGGACTGAGAGACACCAGTCAGTGTACAGATATCTCCCTGAGAGAGAGAGGGACTGTGAGACACCAGTCAGTGTACAGATATCTCCCTGAGAGAGAGGGGACTGAGAGACACCAGTCAGTGTACAGATAACTCCCTGAGAGAGAGGGGACTGAGAGACACCAGTCAGTGTACAGATATCTCCCTGAGAGAGAGAGGGACTGAGAGACACCAGTCAGTGTACAGATATCTCCCTGAGAGAGAGAGGAACTGAGAGACACCAGTCAGTGTACAGATAACTCCCTGAGAGAGAGGGACTCAGAGACACCAGTCAGTGTACAGATATCTCTCTGAGAGAGAGGGGACTGAGAGACACCAGTCAGTGTACAGATATCTCCCTGAGAGAGAGGGGACTGAGAGACACCAGTCAGTGTACAGATAACTCCCTGAGAGAGAGGGCCTGAGAGACACTAGTCAGTGTACAGATATCTCCCTGAGAGAGAGGGACTGAGAGACACCAGTCAGTGTACAGATATCTCCCTGAGAGAGAGGGACTGAGAGACACCAGTCAGTGTACAGATATCTCCCTGAGAGAGAGGGACTGAGAGACACCAGTCAGTGTACAGATATCTCCCTGAGTGAGAGAGGGGACTGAGAGACACCAGTCAGTGTACAGATATCTCCCTGAGAGAGAGGGACTGAGAGACACCAGTCAGTGTACAGATATCTCCCTGAGAGAGAGGGACTGAGAGACACCAGTCAGTGTACAGATATCTCCCTGAGAGAGAGAGGGACTGAGAGACACCAGTCAGTGTACAGATATCTCCCTGAGAGAGAGGGACTGAGAGACACCAGTCAGTGTACAGATATCTCCCTGAGAGAGAGAGAGGGGACTGAGAGACACCAGTCAGTGTACAGATATCTCCCTGAGAGAGAGAGAGGGGACTGAGAGACACCAGTCAGTGTACAGATATCTCTCTGATAGAGAGGGACAGAGAGACACCAGTCAGTGTACAGATATCTCCCTGAGAGAGAGGGGGGACTGAGAGACACCAGTCAGTGTACAGATATCTCCCTGAGAGAGAGAGGGACTGAGAGACACCAGTCAGTGTACAGATATCTGCCTGAGAGAGAGGGGACTGAGAGACACCAGTCAGTGTACAGATATCTCCCTGAGAGAGAGGGACTGAGAGACACCAGTCAGTGTACAGATATCTCCCTGAGAGAGAGGGACTGAGAGACACCAGTCAGTGTACAGATATCTCCCTGAGAGAGAGAGGGACTGAGAGACACCAGTCAGTGTACAGATATCTCCCTGAGAGAGAGAGAGGGGACTGAGAGACACCAGTCAGTGTACAGATATCTCCCTGAGAGAGAGTGGCTGAGAGACACCAGTCAGTGTACAGATATCTCCCTGAGAGAGAGGGGACTGAGAGACACCAGTCAGTGTACAGATATCTCCCTGAGAGAGAGGGGACTGAGAGACACAAGTCAGTGTACAGATATCTCCCTGAGAGAGAGGGGACAGAGAGACACCAGTCAGTGTACAGATATCTCCCTGAGAGAGAGGGGACTGAGAGACACCAGTCAGTGTACAGATATCTCCTTGAGAGAGAGGGACTGAGAGACACCAGTCAGTGTACAGATATCTCCCTGAGAGAGAGGGGACAGAGAGACACCAGTCAGTGTACAGATATCTCCCTGAGAGAGAGAGAGGGGACTGAGAGACACCAGTCAGTGTACAGATATCTCCCTGAGAGAGAGAGAGGGGACAGAGAGACACCAGTCAGTGTACAGATATCTCCCTGAGAGAGAGGGGACAGAGAGACACCAGTCAGTGTACAGATATCTCCTTGAGAGAGAGGGACTGAGAGACACCAGTCAGTGTACAGATATCTCCCTGAGAGAGAGGGACTGAGAGACACCAATCAGTGTACAGATATCTCCCTGAGAGAGAGCGACTGAGAGACACCAGTCAGTGTACAGATATCTCCCTGAGAGAGAGGGACTGAGAGACACCAGTCAGTGTACAGATATCTCCCTGAGAGAGAGGTGACTGAGAGACACCAGTCAGTGTACAGATATCTCCCTGAGAGAGAGAGGGACTGAGAGACACCAGTCAGTGTACAGATATCTCCCTGAGAGAGAGAGAGGGGACTGAGAGCCGCCGGACAAGTTATATTGCAGGGAGTTATTTTTTCCGTGGACTGTGGCTTTCGAGACCAGCCAGTCTGCCTTTTTACAGAGCCGTTCACCGGAACAGGAAGATGACAGACACCGTAACAAAAACCGAAACAGAAATACCTGGATGAACTCCGCCGGTCTGGCAGCATCGGCGGAGAAGAACGCAGTTAGCGTTTCGAGTCCGAATGACCCTTCGACGGAGCTAAGCGCGAATGGGAAAGGGGTGAATGA
>JANJGN010001692.1:0-42500 GCA_026770705.1 Isurus oxyrinchus | reverse complement strand
CCCACACCCACACACATACTCACATTCACACACACACACACACCCACACACACTCTTTTCAAAACCCGCTCACACATGCACTCACACACATGCACACACAGGCACTCTCTCTCTCTCTCACACACACACACGCACTCACACACACATGCACAGGCACTCTCCCTCTCACACACACACACACACACACACACACACACACATTTTTCAAAACCCGCTCACACACGCACTCACACACATGCACACACAGGCACTCTCTCTCTCTCACACACACACACACACACACACACACACACACACACACACACACACACACACACACACACACACACACACACACGCTTTTCCAAATCAGCACACCTCCGCCCACCACCCCACCGGCCCCCCCCCCACCCCAGCCCTCGCGTCGCCCTCCCTGTCGTTGGGTCTCAGACCCGGGGGGCGTTGTGGAAGTTTGGAAGCGGGCCCCTGCTGATTCAGCCACAGGCGAGGCTGACCCAGCGTGGAGCGGACCGCTTCGCCTGCTCACAGGCCTCGATCTCAGACGTGCGCTTACGTTTAGGAAGAGGCGGACAATGCAGTCGAGGGCTCGGAGAAAGGTGCCTGGAAAAGAAAGAAGCCTGGTGGTCAGGGCACACCTTCCAAACTGCAAGTTAACGGAGCGACACCTAATCTACAATCAAAGAGAGAGACGGCCACCAGCAATGAAAACGGAGCTAGCCTGAAAAGCCAGACCAGTCGGCTACTCCTCCCTCTTTATAAGCGGTAGGTTTAACCTTGGGTAGCGGGAATGTAACCCATGCGCCCACTGTGCCTTATTTATACGTGCTCAATGACCCACCGCCAGGTTCCCTTCCAAAAATATTTGACGGGAACAAAAACAGAGGCAAGTTACAGAAATAGAACAAAGACAAGGAAGATCGGGACTCGGGGGTGGGGTGGACACCGAGGGTTCAGCTGCGCCCGCGAGTCCAAATCAATTTTAAGGTCAAAGGGCAGAAAACAACAGGCGCAGGGATGGTTGGGCAAGGCAGTGGGGGCCACACCCAGACCGGCTGGGTGGGGGGGGGGGGGCGGATATCGATGGGACGACAGCTCCGGCAGCGCCGAACGAGAAGCAACAGGAAATCATGTCGTTGGGAGCGGTGAGACTCTCGCTGATCATCAACGCCTCGACGGCAGCACCCAGCGGTCCCGGGGAGTTCGCAATCTGGGAAAGCCTCCCCCGCCTGTGGGGAGGAAATCCTCACTAGACACAGAGTCTACACTGTCCCCATCAAACACTCAAAGGACAGGTACAGCACGGGGTTAGATACAGAGTAAATCTCCCTCTACTGTCCCCATCAAACACTCCCAGGACAGGTACAGCACGGGGTTAGATACAGAGTAAATCTCCCTCTACTGTCCCCATCAAACACTCCCAGGACAGGTACAGCACGGGGTTAGATACAGAGTAAATCTCCCTCTACACCGTCCCCATCAAACACTCCCAGGACAGATACAGCACGGGGTTAGATACAGAGTAAATCTCCCTCTGCACTGTCCCCATCAAACACTCCCAGGACAGGTACAGCACGGGGTTAGATACAGAGTAAAGCTCCCTCTACACTGTCCCCATCAAACACTCCCAGGACAGGTACAGCACGGGGTTAGATACAGAGTAAATCTCCCTCTACACTGTCCCCATCAAACACTCCCAGGACAGGTACAGCACGGGGTTAGATACAGAGTAAATCTCGCTCTACACTGTCCCCATCAAACACTCCCAGGACAGGTACAGCACGGGGTTAGATACAGAGTAAAGCTCCCTCTACACCGTCCCCATCAAACACTCCCAGGACAGGTACAGCACGGGGTTAGATACAGAGTAAAACTCCCTCTACACTGTCCCCATCAAACACTCCCAGGTCAGGTACAGCACGGGGTTAGACACAGAGTAAATCTCCCTCTACACTGTCCCCATCAAACACTCCCAGGACAGGTACAGCACGGGGTTAGATACAGAGTAAATCTCCCTCTACACTGTCTCCATCAAACACTCCCAGGACAGGTACAGCACGTGGTTAGATATAGAGTAAATCTCCCTCTACACTGTCCCCATCAAACACTCCCAGGACTGGTACAGCACGGGGTTAGATACAGAGTAAATCTCCCTCTACAATGTCCCCATCAAACACTCCCAGGACAGGTACAGCACGGGGTTAGATACAGAGTAAATCTCCCTCTACACTGTCCCCATCAAACACTCCCAGGACAGGTACAGCACGGGGTTAGATACAGAGTAAATCTCCCTCTACACTGTCCCCATCAAACACTCCCAGGACAGGTACAGCACGGGGTTAGATACAGAGTAAATCTCCCTCTACACTGTCCCCATCAAACACTCCCAGGACAGGTACAGGACGGGGTTAGATACAGAGTAAATCTCCCTCTACACTGTCCCCATCAAACACTCCCAGGACAGGTACAGCACGGGGTTAGATACAGAGTAAATCTCCCTCTACACTGTCCCCATCAAACACTCCCAGGACAGGTATAGCACGGGGTTAGATACAGAGTAAAGCTCCCTCTACACTGTCCCCATCAAACACTCCCAGGACTGGTACAGCACGGGGTTAGATACAGAGTAAATCTCCCTCTACACTGACCCATCAAACACTCCCAGGACAGGTACAGCACGGGGTTAGATAGAGAGTAAATCTCGCTCTACACTGTCCCCATCAAACACTCCCAGGACTGGTACAGCACGGGGTTAGATACAGAGTAAATCTCCCTCTACACTGTCCCCATCAAACACTCGCAGGAGAGGTACAGCACGGGGTTAGATACAGAGTAAAGCTCCCTCTACACTGTCCCCATCAAACACTCCCAGGACAGGTACAGCACGGGGTTAGATACAGAGTAAATCTCCCTCTACACTGTCCCCATCAAACACTCCCAGGACTGGTACAGCACGGGGTTAGATACAGAGTAAAGCTCCCTCTACACTGTCCCCATCAAACACTCCCAGGACAGGTACAGCACGGGGTTAGATACAGAGTAAAGCTCCCTCTACACCGTCCCCATCAAACACTCCCAGGACAGGTACAGCACGGGATTAGATACAGAGTAAAGCTCCCTCTACACTGTCCCCATCAAACACTCCCAGGACAGGTACAGCACGGGGTTAGATACAGAGTAAAGCTCCCTCTACACTGTCCCCATCAAACACTCCCAGGACAGGTACAGCACGGGGTTAGATACAGAGTAAAGCTCCCTCAACACCGTCCCCATCAAACACTCCCAGGACTGGTACACCACGGGGTTAGATACAGAGTAAAGCTCCCTCTACACTGTACCCATCAAACTCTCCCAGGACAGGTACAGCATGGGGTTAGATACAGAGTAAATCTCCCTCTACACTGTCCCCATCAAACACTCCCAGGACAGGTACAGCACGGGGTTAGATACAGAGTAAATCTCCCTCTACACTGTCCCCATCAAACACACCCAGGACAGGTACAACACGGGGTTAGATACAGAGTAAATCTCCCTCTACACTGTCCCCATCAAACACTTCCAGGACAGGTACAGCACGGGGTTAGATACAGAGTAAATCTCCCTCTACACAGTCCCCATCAAACACTCCCAGGACAGGTACAGCACGGGGTTAGATACAGAGTAAAGCTCCCTCTACACTGTCCCCATCAAACACTCCCAGGACAGGTACAGCACGGGGTTAGATACAGAGTAAATCTCCCTCTACACTGTCCCCATCAAACACTCCCAGGACAGGTACAGCACGGGGTTAGATACAGAGTAAAGCTCCCTCTACACCGTCCCCATCAAACACTCCCAGGACAGGTACAGCACGGGATTAGATACAGAGTAAAGCTCCCTCTACACTGTCCCCATCAAACACTCCCAGGACAGGTACAGCACGGGGTTAGATACAGAGTAAAGCTCCCTCTACACTGTCCCCATCAAACACTCCCAGGACAGGTACAGCACGGGGTTAGATACAGAGTAAAGCTCCCTCAACACCGTCCCCATCAAACACTCCCAGGACTGGTACACCACGGGGTTAGATACAGAGTAAAGCTCCCTCTACACTGTACCCATCAAACTCTCCCAGGACAGGTACAGCACGGGGTTAGATACAGAGTAAATCTCCCTCTACACTGTCCCCATCAAACACTCCCAGGACAGGTACAGCACGGGGTTAGATACAGAGTAAATCTCCCTCTACACTGTCCCCATCAAACACACCCAGGACAGGTACAACACGGGGTTAGATACAGAGTAAATCTCCCTCTACACTGTCCCCATCAAACACTCCCAGGACAGGTACAGCATGGGGTTAGATACAGAGTAAATCTCCCTCTACACTGTTCCCATCAAACACTCCCCCGACAGGTACACCACGGGGTTAGATACTGAGTAAAGCTCCCTCTACACTGTCCCCATCCAACACTCCCAGGACAGGTACAACACGGGGTTAGATACAGAGTAAAGCTCCCTCTACACTGTCCCCATCAAACACTCCCAGGACAGGTACAGCACGGGGTTAGATACAGAGTAAATCTCCCTCTACACTGTCCCCATCAAACACTCCCAGGACAGGTACAGCACGGGGTAAGATACAGAGTAAATCTCCCTCTACACTGTCCCCATCAAACACTCCCAGGACAGGTACAGCACGGGGTTAGATACAGAGTAAAGCTCCCTCTCACTGTCCCCATCAAACACTGCCAGGACAGGTACAGCACCGGGTTAGATGCAGAGTAAAGCTCTCTCTCACTGTCCCCATCAAACACTCCCAGTACAGGTACCGCACGTGTTTAGATACTGAGTAAATCTCGCTCTACACTGTCCCCATCAAACACTCCCAGGACAGGTACAGCATCGGGTTAGATACAGAGTAAAGTTCCCCCTACACTGTCCCCATCAAACACTCCCAGGACAGGTACAGCACGGGGTTAGATGCAGAGTAAAGCTCCCTCTCACTGTCCCCATCAAACAATCCCAGGGCAGGTACAGCACGGGGTTAGATACAGACTAAATCTCCCTCTACACTGTCCCCATCAAACACTCCCAGGACAGGTCCAGCACGGGGTTAGATACAGAGTAAAGCTCGCTCTACACTGTCCCCATCAAACACTCCCAGCACAGGTACAGCACGGTGTTAGATACAGAGTAAAGCTCCCTCTACACTGTCCCCATCAAACACTCCCAGGACAAGTACAGCACGGTGTTAGATACAGAGTAAATCTCCCTCTACACTGTCCCCATCAAAGACTCCCAGGACAGGTACAGCACGGGGTTAGATACAGAGTAAATCTGCCTCTATACCGTCCCCATCAAACACTCCCAGGACAGGTACAGCACATGGTTAGATACAGAGTAAATCTCCCTCTACACTGTCCCCATCAAACACTCCCAGGACAGGTACAGCACGGGGTTAGATACAGAGTAAAGCTCCCTCTACACTGTCCCCATCACACACTCCCAGGACAGGTACAGCTCGGGGTTAGATACAGAGTAAATCTCCCTCTACACTGTCCCCATCAAACACTCCCAGGACAGGTACAGCACGGGGTTAGATACAGAGTAAAGCTCCCTCTACTGTCCCCATCAAACACTCCCAGCACCGGTACAGCATGGGGTTAGATACAGAGTAAATCTCCCTCTACACTGTCCCCATGAAACACTCCCAGGACAGGTACAGCACGGGGTTAGATATAGAGTAAATCTCCCTCTACACTGTCCCCATCAAACACTCCCAGGACAGGTACAGCACGGGGTTAGATACAGAGTAAATCTCCCTCTACACTGTCCCCATCAAACACTCCCAGGACAGGTACAGCACGGGGTTAGATACAGAGTAAAGCTCCCTCTACACTGACCCATCAAACATTCCCAGGACAGGTACAGCACGGGGTTAGGTACAGAGTAAATCTCCTTCTACATTGTCCCCAGTTGTGGTGCCCCTGTCAATTATTGAACCCACTTAGTAGTAAATGCATTACTGGAGAAATTGTATTAAATACCTTGGCCTTAGTGAAAATACAGCAGCCTTGATGAACCATGCCATCTTGTCTGACCGCTGTTGTAGGAGGAGCACTGACACCTTCCTTGCTGTGCTTTCTCACTCCGAAATTTTTCAAAGTTGTTATAACCCAATGCGCAGGCACCGCCTCTGTTGTGGTGGGAATACAAATTAACTGAAGCTTGG
Organism: Isurus oxyrinchus; assembly: GCA_026770705.1. NCBI lineage: Eukaryota > Metazoa > Chordata > Chondrichthyes > Lamniformes > Lamnidae > Isurus > Isurus oxyrinchus. The sequence continues at coordinate 36,289 of JANJGN010001692.1, read as the reverse complement.
ATTGGTCAGTAAATGAATGCAAATAAGCAGACTGAGCTTTTCAACATCTGCAGATTGGTTGCAACATGCTTTTAAGCCAGTGTTTGTGTGTTCTGCTTTGAGATTGTGCACTAACTCTTGCTGAAAAGTTCTCCCTTGTGTACAATTAATAAATAGGGTTCCTACGTAGGAAATGATTACTCGGTGTGATTCATCTCCGACAGTCAGGTTAATTTGGCCACTAATTTAGTGAAAGATTACTTGTTGAAAAAATAGTAGTAGTATACCCCGGGGTTCGAGTCCCCTCGAGGTGAAAAGTAGGTAATTTCTGGGTTGTTTTTTTGTGTATATTATTAAGTAAAAATGGGAAATATGGCATCAAAGAAACCCCGGGTTCCCCCTTTAATGGGACCCCCAAATGCTGATACGTATGTCCATTACGGTCCTGAAATTGTCCAACATGTTTCTGTTTGGGTTAAATGCACTCAAGGTAAAGGAGGGAAAGCTTCCCACCGGCTGGAACGTTTAATCTGGACAGAATTGAACGCCTATAATATGTTTTAAGGGAGGTAGACGGTCCGCTACTGAATTTTCTGTAAATAACTCAGCTTTACCAACTGCATCGTTCACAATAGATGGGTTTTAACTGAATTTAAATTCCCCCAGAGCATCAGTGATATCGCCACTGAACCAGCTTCACCCCTAAAGAGGAATTGCAGTGTTAAAATGAGTGTATGAAGACACGTACGTATATCAAAGTGTCCCAGGCCCAGCCATCTCCAGCTGCTTCATCAATGACCTTCCCTCCATCATAAGGTCAGAAGTGGGGATGTTCGCTGATGATTGTACAATGTTCAGCACCATTCGCCACTCCTCAGATACTGAAGCAGTCCCTGTCCAAATGCAGCAAGACCCGGACAATATCCAGGTTGGGCTGACAAGTGGTGAGTAACATTCACGCCCACACAAGTGCCAGGCAATGACCATCTCCAACAAGAGAGAATCTAACCATCTCCCCTTGACATTCAATGCCATTACCATCACTGAATCCCCCACTAACTTCATCCTGGGGGTTACCATTGACCAGAAACTGAACTGGACCAGCCATATAAACACTGTGGCTACAAGAGCAGGTCAGAGGCTGGGAATCCTGCAGAGAGTAACTCACCTCCTGACGCCCCAAAGCCTGCCCACCATCTACAAGGCACCAGTCAGGAGTGTGATGGAATACTCCCCACTTGCCTGGATGAGTGCGGCTCCCACAACACTCAAGAAGCTCGACACCATCCAGGACAAAGCAGCCCCCGCTTGATCAGCCCCCCATCCAGAAACATTCACTCCCTCCACCACCGATGCACAGTAGCTGCAGTGTGTGTACCATCTACAAGATGCACTGCAGCGACTCACCAAGGCTCCTTCGACAGCGCCGCCCAAACCCACGACCTCTACCATCTAGAAGGACAAGGGCAGCAGACAGATAGGAACACCACCACCTGGAAGTTCCCCTCCGAGCCGCTCACCATTCTGACTTGGAAATATATCGGCCGTTCCTTCACTGTCGCTGGGTCAAAATCCTGGAACTCCCTCCCTAACAGCGCCGTGGGTGTACCTACACCACACGGGACAAAATCCTGGAACTCCCTCCCTAACAGCGCCGTGGGTGTACCTACACCACACGGGGACAAAATCCTGGAACTCCCTCCCTAACAGCACCGTGGGTGTACCTACACCACACAGACAAAATCCTGGAACTCCCTCCCTAACAGCGCTGTGGGTGTACCTACACCACACGGGACAAAATCCTGGAACTCCCTCCCTAACAGCGCCGTGGGTGTACCTACACCACAGGGGACAAAATCCTGGAACTCCCTCCCTAACAGCGCGGTGGGTGTACCTACATCACAGGGACTGCAGCGGCTCACCCACCACCTTCTCAAGGGGCATTTAGGGACGGGAAACAAATGCTGACTCAGGCAGCGATGCCCACATCCCTTGAATGAATGAAAGAAAAGATTATTTCGGCCCTCTTAAACCAAGTTCAGAAGCAGTTTGTCGGTAGAGCTGTGGGTATCTTCTATAAGGAACATACCTTTTTATTTTCTATTGGACGGTGGTTTAAAACTACAATGGCTGCAGTTTGAAAGACTTGACCCCTGGAACAGGATGAGAGATACATGCAATGTTGCAGTCCTGGAACAGAATCTGCCATGAAAGACAGGATGGTGCCCGAATGGAGCCCTGGACAAAGGGAGCCTCCTGGCAACATTTTAATCGGCTCCTGGCCAGGTAACCAGGTTTTCGTGTGAGGGAAGTGCAGCGGAATAGCTCCTAGTTTGAAAGGAGCACGGTCTAAAACCTCTTTCTCCTGTGTGGGAAAGATCCCAATAATTCCACAATAATAGTTAGCTGGCTTTTCCTCCTCATATGTCTACAACCTGCTCTCTCTCTCGCTCTCTCTCTCTCTCTGAAAACCCCCATCAAGAGGCAAAGGGGAAAATCACTATGGGAGATGTTGAAAGGCAAGTACTCAACCAGGCCGAAAGCGCTGGAAGACCCACCTCGCGTCGTCAACAAAGAGCTGAAAAGAATTCGGAAAGCTTCGATCGAAATCAACCCATCGAGCCCTGTGCTCCGGGATTGGTGCTATTGAACTGTTTTACCTCACCCTTAAAATCCAGGTTTTTGTCTGCCTTCTACGTTGCGTGTGTGTCAGGGTTTCGGAAGGGGGTAAAGGTGAAGTTATCGGGTTCGAAGTTTGCAGTTCATGTTTCTTGCTTTTGCCACGAGTTAAGACCATAAGACATAGGAGCAGAAATTAGGCCATTCGGCCCATCGAGTCTGCTCCGCCATTCAATCATGGCTGATAAGTTTCTCAACCCCCGTTCTCCCGCCTTCTCCCCGTCACCTTTGATCCCCTTACCAATCAGGAACCTATCTATCTCGCTCTTAAATACACTCAGTGACCCGGCCTCCACAGCCTTCTGTGGCAATGAATTCCATCGATTCACCACTCTCTGGCTAAAGAAGTTTCTCCTCATCTCTGTTCTAAAAGGTCTTCCCTTTACTCTGAGGCTGTGCCCTCGGGTCCAAGTCTCTCCTACTAATGGGAACATCTTCCCCATGTCCACTCTATCCAGGCCTTTCCGTATTCTGTAAGTTTCAATCAGATCCCCCCCTCATCCTTCTAAACTCCATCGAGTATAGACCCAGAGTCCTCAAACGTTCCTCATATGTTAAACCTTTCACTCCTGGGATCGTTCTCGTGAACCTCCTCCGGACCCTCTCCAGGGCCAGAACATCCTTCCTGAGATACGGGGCCCAGAATTGCTCTCAATATTCTAAATGTGGTCTGACCAGAGGCTTACAAAGTCTGGCTAAGTTTACTAACCCGGTGCTCAAATTCTGTTAGCCTGAATTAAACAGTTTGGTAGAATTGGGGCAGTCTGATGTTCAGTCAAATTTTCATCCTTGTCGTGGATTAGGAAGCAGTGGGTCTTGATATTACAGCGCACGGTCCCCGGAGAGTCCTGACGCTTCCAAGGCAAACGTCTCTCTGAGGAAGCATCTTTCATTGTTAAAATAAACTCCAAAGCTGCCCCCCTTTCACAGCGGGGATGGGGGGGTGGGTGGGGGGTGGTGGGGGGGGTACAGAAATACCTCCTCATGCTCCCCTCGCCCTCCTACCCTGGTTCTCGTCGCTCCCGCGGTCCTGAGCCCTGCGCTCCCTCCCGGGTCCCGTGCAGGAAACCCTCGCAGCTCCACCGGTCAGTGGCTCCGTCTCTCTCCCCGCCTCTCCCTCTCGCCGGGAGTTCGGAAACCGGGAGAGCTCTGAATGTCCCGGTGGGGGGTGGGGTGGGTGGGGGGTGGTGGTGGTTATAAGGTAGGGGGAAATGGGAGAGGTGGGTGGAGGGGAGGTGGGAGATTGGTTGGCGGTGGAGAGGTGGAAGGGCGTGGGGGGGGGGCGGAGGGGAGGGGCGGGGGGGGAGGGGAGGGGGGAGCAACACCCGGCGGATCGGCGGGCGTCACAGCCGGGTTCCCCCGCCAACGACCCCCCCCCCCCCCGGGCGACTGTCCCGCCGTCGGGCCTGGAGAGGGAGGCCTGCGAACGACTGGGCCCGAAGCCTTCGAAGCAACGCGAGCCAGATCTCAAGGGCCGCCGTTCGCTGAGGCTAAAAAAAATCCCCATCTGGTTCACTCGTGCCCCTCAGGGAAGGAAACCCGCCGGCCTTGCCTGGTCCGGCCCACACGTGACTCCAGGAGCCGCAGCCAACCCGATCGACCCACGACCTGCCCCACCGACTCAGGTGGGCCAAAGCCAGCCGCTGAGGTCGAAAGGGCAACGAGGGACGGTCCAGAACCCCGGCCCTCGTCCACGACCCGGGCGTCCGGCGGGGGAGTCTGTCTTGGAGAGGCCATTCAGCCCGTCCACAGCCTGTTCCGGCAGCTCAGTCAGACCCCTGCCTCCTCCAGGCCTCCCGGGCGCTGTCCCCTCAAAAGGCCCGCTCGGTCCGACTCGCCTCCGTCTCACTCCTCAACACTCCCCAGGCCTCTTTGGAGGAGAGAGTCCCGGATTCTCCCATCGGAATTCCGGCTGGGAACCTGCGCCCCCCCCCCCCGGGTTGTCAGCAGCTGTCAAACCCCCACTGGGGGGGGGAGAGGGAGCCACAAACTCCAGGCACCCCTGAGCCAGGCTCTGTCGAACGGGATTTAACCCTGTCCAGGGAGAAAGCAACATCCCATGAGCCGTCTGCGCGGATTGTGGATCTCGGATATGATTTAAGCTGCTCGAAACACCATCTTCACTGTAACATCAACCGAGAGCAACAGAGGGAGCTGTGCAAGGTATCTAACCCCGTGCTGTACCTGTCCTGGGAGTGTTTGATGGGGACAGTGTAGAGGGAGTTTACTCTGTATCTAACCCCGTGCTGTACCTGTCCTGGGAGTGTTTGATGGGGACAGTGTAGAGGGAGCTTTACTCTGTATCTAAGCCCGTGCTGTAACTGTCCTGGGAGTGTTTGATGGGGACAGTGTAGAGGGAGATTTACTCTGTATCTAACCCCATGCTGTACCTGTCCTGGGAGTGTTTGATGGGGACAGTGTAGAGGGAGATTTACTCTGTATCTAACCCCGTGCTGTACCTGTCCTGGGAGTGTTTGATGGGGACAGTGTAGAGGGAGCTTTACTCTGTATCTAAGCCCGTGCTGTAACTGTCCTGGGAGTGTTTGATGGGGACAGTGTAGAGGGAGATTTACTCTGTATCTAACCCCATGCTGTACCTGTCCTGGGAGTGTTTGATGGGGACAGTGTAGAGGGAGATTTACTCTGTATCTAACCCCGTGCTGTACCTGTCCTGGGAGTGTTTGATGGGGACAGTGTAGAGGGAGATTTACTCTGTATCTAACCCCGTGCTGTACCTGTCCTGGGAGTGTTTGATGGGGACAGTGTAGAGGGAGATTTCCTCTGTATCTAACCCCGTGCTGTACCTGTCCTGGGAGTGTTTGATGGGGACAGTGTAGAGGGAGCTTTACTCTGTATCTCACCCCGTGCTGTACCTGTCCTGGGAGTGTTTGAGGGAGACAGTGTAGAGGGAGATTTACTCTGTATCTAACCCCGTGCTGTACCTGTCCTGGGAGTGATTGATGTGTATGAGTGTGTCTGTCTATGTGTGAGTGTGTGGGTGTGTTTGTGTGCATGTGAGATTATTTGTGTTTGCATGTGTGTGAGAGATAGAGAGAGAGGGAGTGTGTGTGTATGTTGTTTTCAGACCCCTGGCATCTTCCTGTGCCCTTTTGTGTTGTTATCGCACCCCCTGGGATCTTCCTGTTGTCCATGCCTGTATTTCATTCTCAGAGTCTTGGGATCTTCCTGTGCCATATGTGTGAGTCTGTGTGTATTTGTTTGTCTGTTTCTGTATGTGGATGTGTGTGTGTGTTTGAGTGTGAGTGTGCATGCAGGTCTGTGCTTGTATATTTTTATATGTACCTGTGTGTGTGCCTGTGTGTGTGCATCTGTTTGTCTGTGTGTCTCTGTATGTGTGCCTGTGTCCCCATGTGCTTTAATGTGAGTGTGTGTCTGTGTGAGTCAGTGTGTGTGTCAGTGTGTCTCTGTGAGTGTGTGTGTGTGTGTGTGTGTGTGTGTGTGTGTGTGTGTGTGTGCATGTGTGTGTTATTGTGTCTGTGTGAATGTGTGTGTATGTCAGTGTGTCTGTGTGCGTTTGTGTCTGTGTGTCAGTGTGTCTGTTTTGCTGTATGAGTCAGTGTGTGTGTCTGTGTGTCTGTGTGAGTGTGTGGGTTTGTGGGTGTGTGTCAGTGTGTCTGTGTGAGTGTGTGTGTATGTCAGTGTGTATGTGTGAGTCAGTGTCAACGTGTGTGTGTGTGTGTCTGTGTGAGTCAGTTTGTGTATCAGAGTGTCTCTGTGAGTGTGTGTCAATGTGTCTGTGTGTCTGTGTGAGTGTGTGTGTGTGTCAGTGTGTCTGTGTGAGTGTGTGTCAGTGTGTCTGTGTGAGTGTGTGTCAATGTGTCTATGTGAGTCAGCGAGTGTATCAGTGTGTTTCTGTGAGGTGTGTGTGCGTCTGTGTGTGTCTGTGAGTGATTGTGTGTATGTGTCTGTGTGAGTGTGTGTCAGTGCGTGTGTGTGTGTGTGTGTTTGTGTCTGTGTCAGGGTGTCTGTGTGTGTATCTGTGTGTGTCAGGCTGTCTGTGTGTGTGTGTGTGTCTGTGTGTGTGTGTCTGTGTGTATGAATGTGTGTGAGTGTGTCTCAGTCTGTGAGTGTGTGTGTAAGTGAGTGTGTGTGTGTGTGTGTGTCTGTGTGTGTCTGTGAGTGATTGTGTGTATGTGTCTGTGTGAGTGTATGTCAGTGTATCTGTGTGAGACTCTGTGAGCGTGTGTCAGTTTGTGTGTGTGTGTGTGTGTGTGTGTGTTTGTGTCAGTGTCAGGGTGTCTGTGTGTGTATCTGTGTGAGTCAGGGTGTCTGTGAGTGTGTCTGTGTCTGTGTGTGGGTGTGTCTGTGTGTGTGAGTGTGTGTGTATGTGTGTTTCTGTCTGTGAGTGTGTGTGTCTGTGTGTGTGTGTGAGTCTGTGTGTATGTGTGTGGGACTGTGTGAATGTGTGTGTGTGTGTGTGTGGGACTGTGTGAATGTGTCTGTGTGTGTGTGTGGGAGTGTGTGTGTGTGTGTGTGTGTGTGTGTGTGTGGGTGTGTCTGTGTGTGTGTGTGTGTGTGTGTGTGTGTGTGTGTGTGGGTGTGTCTGTGGGTGTGTCTGTGTGTGTGTGTGTGTGTGTGTGTGGGTGTGTGTGTGTGTGTAACTATGTGTGTGTGTGTGTATGTGTGTGTATGAGTGTGTGTGTGTCTGTGTGTGTGTGTGTGTGTGTGGGTGTGGGTGTGTCTGTGGGTGTGTCTGTGTGTGTGTGTGTGTGTTTGTGTGGGTGTGTGTGTAGCTATGTGTGTGTGTGTGTATGTGTGTGTATGAGTGTGTGTGTGTCTGTGTGTGTGTGTGTGTGTCTGTGTGTGTGTGTGTGTGTGTGAGAGTGTGTGTGCGAGTGTGACTGTGTGTGTGAGAGTGGGTGTGTGTGTATGTGTGTGTGTGTGTGAGTGTGTGTACGTGTGTGAGTGTGAATGCGTGAGCATGTGTGTGTGTGTGAGTGTGTCAGAGTCTGTGTGTGTGTGTGTGAGTGTGTGTGTGTGAGTGTGTCAGTGTGTGTGTGAGTATGTGTGTGTGTGGTCCTGAGAACCCTGAGTTCATTCTTATTGTCTATCTGGTGATGTTGAATCTAGAGTTAAACTTCAAAATCGTTCGAGCTGATTATCTGTCCTGTACTGAACCTGTGTGGAGAGATTGGGAACAACATGATGACACAACCTAGTGCAAGTATCTTGGGAGTGTTTCACGGGGACAGTGTAGAGGTAGATTTACTCTGTATCTAACCGTGTGCTGTGCCTGTCCTGGCAGTGTTTGATGGGGATGGTGTAGAGGGAGATTTACTCTGTATGTAACCCCGTGCTGTACCTGTCCTGGGAGTGTTTGATGGGGACAGTGTAGAGGGAGCTTTACTCTGTATCTAACCCCGTGCTGTACCTGTCCTGGGAGTGTTTGATGGGGACAGTGTAGAGGGAGATTTACTCTGTATCTAACCCCGTGCTGTACCTGTCCTGTGAGTGTTTGATGGGGACAGTGTAGAGGGAGCTTTACTCTGTATCTAACCCCGTGCTGTACCTGTCCTGGGAGTGTTTGATGGGGACGGTGTAGAGGGAGATTTACTCTGTATCTAACCCCATGCTGTACCTGTCCTGGGAGTGTTTGATGGGGACAGTGCAGAGGGAGATTTACTCTGTATCTAACACCGTGCTGTACCTGTCCTGGGAGTGTTTGATGGGGACAGTGTAGAGGGAGATTTACTCTGTATCTAACCCCGTGCTGTACCTGTCCTGGGAGTGTTGGATGGGGACAGTGTAGAGGGAGATTTAGTCTGTATCTAACCCCGTGCTGTACCTGTCCTGGGAGTGTTTGATGGGGACAGTGTAGAGGGAGATTTACTCTGTATCTAATCCCGTGTTGTACCTGTCCTGGGAGTGTTTGATGGGGACAGTGTAGAGGGAGATTTACTCTGTATCTAACCCCGTGCTGTACCTGTCCTGGGAGTGTTTGATGGGGACAGTGTAGAGGGAGCTTTACTCTGTATCTAACCCCGTGCTGTACCTGTCCTGGGAGTGTTTGATGGGGACGGTGTAGAGTGAGCTTTACTCTGTATCTAACCCCGTGCTGTACCTGTCTTGGGAGTGTTTGATGGGGACAGTGTAGAGGGAGCTTTACTCTGTATCTAACCCCGTGCTGTACCTGTCCTGGGAGTGTTTGATGGGGACATGTAGAGGGAGATTTACTCTGTACCTAACCCCGTGCTGTACCTGTCCTGGGAGTGTTTGATGGGGACAGTGTAGAGGGAGATTTACTCTGTATCTAACCCCGTGCTGTACCAGTCTTGGGAGTGTTTGATGGGGACAGTGTAGATGGAGATTTACTCTGTATCTAATCCCGTGCTGTACCTCTCCTGGGAGTGTTTGATGGGGACGGTGTAGAGGGAGCTTTACTCTGTATGTAACCCCGTGCTGTACCTGTCCTGGGAGTGTTTGACGGGGACAGTGTAGAGTGAGATTTACTCTGTATCTAACCCCGTGCTGTACCTGTCCTGGGAGTGTTTGATGGGGACAGTGTAGAGGGAGCTTTACTCTGTATCTAACCCCGTGCTGTACCTGTCCTGGGAGTGTTTGATGGGGACAGTGTAGAGGGAGATTTACTCTGTATCTAACCCCGTGCTGTACCTGTCCAAGGCGTGATTGATGTGTATGTGTGTGAATGTGTATGTCCTTGTGTGTGTGGCTGTTTGTGTTTTTGTGTGTATGAGTGTGTCTGTCTATGTGTGTGTGTGTGTGTGTGTGTGTGTGTGTGGGTGTGTTTGTGTGTATGTGAGATTATTTATGTTTGCGTGTGTGTGAGAGATAGAGAGAGAGGGAGTGTGTGTGTATGTTGTTTTCAGACCCCTGGCATCTTCCTGTGCCCTTTTGTGTTGTTATCGCACCCCCTGGGATCTTCCTGTTGTCCATGCCTGTATTTCATTCTCAGAGTCTTGGGATCTTCCTGTGCCATATGTGTGAGTCTGTGTGTATTTGTTTGTCTGTTTCTGTATGTGGATGTGTGTGTGTGTTTGAGTGTGAGTGTGCATGCAGGTCTGTGCTTGTATATTTTTATATGTACCTGTGTGTGTGCCTGTGTGTGTGCATCTGTTTGTCTGTGTGTCTCTGTATGTGTGCCTGTGTCCCCATGTGCTTTAATGTGAGTGTGTGTCTGTGTGAGTCAGTGTGTGTGTCAGTGTGTCTCTGTGAGTGTGTGTGTGTGTGTGTGTGTGTGTGTGTGTGTGTGTGTGTGTGTGTGTAAGTGTGTGTTATTGTGTCTGTGTGAATGTGTGTCTGTGCGCGTTTGTGTCTGTGTGTCAGTGTGTCTGTTTGGCTGTATGAGTCAGTGTGTGTGTCTGTGTGTCTGTTTGAGTGTGTGGGTTTGTGGGTGTGTGTCTGTGTGAGTGTATGATTGTGTGTGTGTATGTCAGTGTGTATGTGTGAGTCAGTGTCAACCTGTGTCTGTGTGTCTGTGAGTCAGTTTGTGTATCAGAGTGTCTCTGTGAGTGTGTGTCAATGTGTCTGTGTGTCTGTGTGAGTGTGTGTGTGTGTCAGTGTGTCTGTGTGAGTGTGTGTCAATGTGTCTGTGTTAGTCAGCGAGTGTATCAGTGTGTTTCTGTGAGGTGTGTGTGCGTCTGTGTGTGTCTATGAGTGATTGTGTGTATGTGTCTGTGTGAGTGTGTGTGAGTGTGTGTGTGTGTGTGTGTGTTTGTGTCTGTGTCAGGGTGTCTGTGTGTGTATCTGTGTGTGTCAGGGTGTCTGTGTGTGTGTGTGTGTCTGTGTGTGTGAGTGTGTGTGTGTGAGTGTGTGTGTGTGTGTCTCAGTCTGTGAGTGTATTTGTAAGTGAGTGTGTGTGTGTGTGTCTGTGTGTGTCTGTGAGTGATTGTGTGTATGTGTCTGTGTGAGTGTTTGTCAGTGTATCTGTGTGAGTCTCTGTGAGCGTGTGTCAGTTTGTGTGTGTGTGTGCGTGTGTGTGTGTGTGTGTGTTTGTGTCTGTGTCAGGGTGTCTGTGTGTGTATCTGTGTGTCTCAGGGTGTCTGTGAGTGTGTCTGTGTCTGTGTGTGGGTGTGTCTGTGTGTGTGTGTGTGTGTGTGTTTCTGTCTGTGAATGTGTGTGTCTGTGTGTGTGTGTGAGTCTGTGTGTATGTGTGTGTGTGTGTGTGTGGGTGCGTGTGTGTGTGTGGGTGTCTGTGTGAGTGTGTGTGTGTGTGTCTGTGTGTGTGTGTGTGTGTGTGCGTGTGTCTGTGTGTGTGTGTGTGTGTGTGACTGTGTGTGTATGAGTGTGTGTGTCTGTGTGTGTGTGTGTGTGTGTGTGTGTGTGTGTGTGTATGTCTGTGAGTGTGTCAGTGTCTGTGTGTCTGTGTGTGTCTGTGTGTGTGTGTGTATTTGTGTGTGAGTCTGAGTGTGTCTGTATGTGTGTGTGCGTGAGTGTGTCAGTGTCTGTGTGTCTGTGTGTGTGTGTGTGTGTCTGTGTGTGTGTGTGTGTGTGTGTGTGTGTCTGTGTGTGTGTGTGTGTGTGTATGTGTGTGAGTGTGTCAGTATCTGTATCTGTGTGTGTGTGTGTGTGTGTGTGTGTGTGCGTGTGTGTGTGTGTTTCTGTGTGAGTATGTGTGTGTGTGGTCCGGAGAACCCTGAGTTCATTCTTATTGTCTATCTGGTGATGTTGAATCTATAGTTAAACTCCAAACTCGTTTGAGCTGATTATCTGTCCTGTACTGAACCTCTGTGGAGAGATTGGGAACAACATGATGACACAACCTAGTGCAAGTGTCTTGGGAGTGTTTGACGGGGACAGTGTAGAGGTAGATTTACCCTGTATCTTATCCTGTGCTGTACCTGTCCTGGGAGTGTTTGATGGGGACAGTGTAGAGGGAGATTTACTCTGTATCTAACCCCGTGCTGTACTTGTCCTGGGAGTGTTTGATGGGGACAGTGTAGAGGGAGATTTACTCTGTATCTAACCCCGTGCTGTACCTGTCCTGGGAGTGTTTGATGGGGACAGTGTAGAGGGAGATTTACTGTGTATCAAACCCCGTGCTGTACCTGTCCTGGGAGTGTTTGATGGGGACAGTGCAGAGGGAGCTTTACTCTGTACTTAACCCCGTGCTGTACCTGTCCTGGGAGTGTTTGATGGGAACGGTGTAGAGGGAGATTTACTCTGTATCTAACCCTGTGCGGTACCTGTCCTGGGAGTGTCTGATGGGGACGGCGTAGAGGGAGATTTACTCTGTATCTAATCCCGTGCTGTACCTGTCCTGGGAGTGTTTGATGGGGACAGTGCAGAGGGAGATTTACTCTGTATCTAACCCCATGCTGTACCTGTCCTGGGAGTGTTAGATGGGGACAGTGTAGAGGGAGCTTTACTCTGTATCTAACCCCGTGTTGTACCTGTCCTGGGAGTGTTTGATGGGGACAGTGTAGAGGGAGATTTACTCTGCATCTAACCCCGTGCTGTACCTGTCCTGGGAGTGTTTGATGGGGACAGTGTAGAGGGAGATTTACTCTGTATCTAACCCCGTGCTGTACCTGTCCAAGGCGTGATTGATGTGTATGTGTGTGAATGTGTATGTCCTTGTGTGTGTGGCTGTTTGTGTTTTTGTGTGTATGAGTGTGTCTGTCTATGTGTGAGTGTGTGGGTGTGTTTGTGTGTATGTGAGATTATTTATGTTTGCGTGTGTGTGAGAGATAGAGAGAGAGGGAGTGTGTGTGTATGTTGTTTTCAGACCCCTGGCATCTTCCTGTGCCCTTTTGTGTTGTTATCGCACCCCCTGGGATCTTCCTGTTGTCCATGCCTGTATTTCATTCTCAGAGTCTTGGGATCTTCCTGTGCCATATGTGTGAGTCTGTGTGTATTTGTTTGTCTGTTTCTGTATGTGGATGTGTGTGTGTGTTTGAGTGTGAGTGTGCATGCAGGTCTGTGCTTGTATATTTTTATATGTACCTGTGTGTGTGCCTGTGTGTGTGCATCTGTTTGTCTGTGTGTCTCTGTATGTGTGCCTGTGTCCCCATGTGCTTTAATGTGAGTGTGTGTCTGTGTGAGTCAGTGTGTGTGTCAGTGTGTCTCTGTGAGTGTGTGTGTGTGTGTGTGTGTGTGTGTGTGTGTGTGTGTGTGTGTGTGTGTGTAAGTGTGTGTTATTGTGTCTGTGTGAATGTGTGTCTGTGCGCGTTTGTGTCTGTGTGTCAGTGTGTCTGTTTGGCTGTATGAGTCAGTGTGTGTGTCTGTGTGTCTGTTTGAGTGTGTGGGTTTGTGGGTGTGTGTCTGTGTGAGTGTATGATTGTGTGTGTGTATGTCAGTGTGTATGTGTGAGTCAGTGTCAACCTGTGTCTGTGTGTCTGTGAGTCAGTTTGTGTATCAGAGTGTCTCTGTGAGTGTGTGTCAATGTGTCTGTGTGTCTGTGTGAGTGTGTGTGTGTGTCAGTGTGTCTGTGTGAGTGTGTGTCAATGTGTCTGTGTTAGTCAGCGAGTGTATCAGTGTGTTTCTGTGAGGTGTGTGTGCGTCTGTGTGTGTCTATGAGTGATTGTGTGTATGTGTCTGTGTGAGTGTGTGTGAGTGTGTGTGTGTGTGTGTGTGTTTGTGTCTGTGTCAGGGTGTCTGTGTGTGTATCTGTGTGTGTCAGGGTGTCTGTGTGTGTGTGTGTGTCTGTGTGTGTGAGTGTGTGTGTGTGAGTGTGTGTGTGTGTGTCTCAGTCTGTGAGTGTATTTGTAAGTGAGTGTGTGTGTGTGTGTCTGTGTGTGTCTGTGAGTGATTGTGTGTATGTGTCTGTGTGAGTGTTTGTCAGTGTATCTGTGTGAGTCTCTGTGAGCGTGTGTCAGTTTGTGTGTGTGTGTGCGTGTGTGTGTGTGTGTGTGTGTGTGTGTTTGTGTCTGTGTCAGGGTGTCTGTGTGTGTATCTGTGTGTCTCAGGGTGTCTGTGAGTGTGTCTGTGTCTGTGTGTGGGTGTGTCTGTGTGTGTGTGTGTGTGTGTGTTTCTGTCTGTGAATGTGTGTGTCTGTGTGTGTGTGTGAGTCTGTGTGTATGTGTGTGTGTGTGTGTGTGGGTGCGTGTGTGTGTGTGGGTGTCTGTGTGAGTGTGTGTGTGTGTGTCTGTGTGTGTGTGTGTGTGCGTGTGTCTGTGTGTGTGTGTGTGTGTGTGACTGTGTGTGTATGAGTGTGTGTGTCTGTGTGTGTGTGTGTGTGTGTGTGTGTGTGTATGTCTGTGAGTGTGTCAGTGTCTGTGTGTCTGTGTGTGTCTGTGTGTGTGTGTGTATTTGTGTGTGAGTCTGAGTGTGTCTGTATGTGTGTGTGCGTGAGTGTGTCAGTGTCTGTGTGTCTGTGTGTGTGTGTGTGTGTCTGTGTGTGTGTGTGTGTGTGTGTGTGTGTGTCTGTGTGTGTGTGTGTGTGTGTGTATGTGTGTGAGTGTGTCAGTATCTGTGTCTGTGTGTGTGTGTGTGTGTGTGTGTGTGTGCGTGTGTGTGTGTGTTTCTGTGTGAGTATGTGTGTGTGTGGTCCGGAGAACCCTGAGTTCATTCTTATTGTCTATCTGGTGATGTTGAATCTATAGTTAAACTCCAAACTCGTTTGAGCTGATTATCTGTCCTGTACTGAACCTCTGTGGAGAGATTGGGAACAACATGATGACACAACCTAGTGCAAGTGTCTTGGGAGTGTTTGACGGGGACAGTGTAGAGGTAGATTTACCCTGTATCTTATCCTGTGCTGTACCTGTCCTGGGAGTGTTTGATGGGGACAGTGTAGAGGGAGATTTACTCTGTATCTAACCCCGTGCTGTACTTGTCCTGGGAGTGTTTGATGGGGACAGTGTAGAGGGAGATTTACTCTGTATCTAACCCCGTGCTGTACCTGTCCTGGGAGTGTTTGATGGGGACAGTGTAGAGGGAGATTTACTGTGTATCAAACCCCGTGCTGTACCTGTCCTGGGAGTGTTTGATGGGGACAGTGTAGAGGGAGCTTTACTCTGTATCAAACCCCGTGCTGTACCTGTCCTGGGAGTGTTTGATGGGGACAGTGTAGAGGGAGCTTTACTCTGTATCTAACCCCGTGCTGTACCTCTCCTGGGAGTGTTTGATGGGGACAGTGCAGAGGGAGCTTTACTCTGTACTTAACCCCGTGCTGTACCTGTCCTGGGAGTGTTTGATGGGAACGGTGTAGAGGGAGATTTACTCTGTATCTAACCCTGTGCGGTACCTGTCCTGGGAGTGTCTGATGGGGACGGCGTAGAGGGAGATTTACTCTGTATCTAACCCCGTGCTGTACCTGTCCTGGGAGTGTTTGATGGGGACAGTGCAGAGGGAGATTTACTCTGTATCTAACCCCATGCTGTACCTGTCCTGGGAGTGTTAGATGGGGACAGTGTAGAGGGAGCTTTACTCTGTATCTAACCCCGTGTTGTACCTGTCCTGGGAGTGTTTGATGGGGACAGTGTAGAGGGAGATTTACTCTGCATCTAACCCCGTGCTGTACCTGTCCTGGGAGTGTTGGATGGGGACAGTGTAGAGGGAGCTTTACTCTGTATCTAACCCCGTGCTGTACCTGTCCTGGGAGTGTTTGATGGGGACGGTGTAGAGGGAGCTTTACTCTGTACCTAACCCTGTGCTGTACCTGTCCTGGGAGTGTTTGATGGGGACAGTGTAGAGGGAGCTTTACACTGTATCTAACCCTGTGCTGTACCTGTCCTGGGAGTGTTTGATGGGGACAGTGTATAGGGAGATTTACTCTGTATCTAACCCCGTGCTGTACCTGTCCTGGGAGTGTTTGATGGGGACAGTGTAGAGGGAACTTTACTCTGTATCTAACCCCGTGCTGTACCTGTCCTGGGAGTGTTTGATGGGGACAGTGTAGAGGGAACTTTACTCTGTATCTAACCTCGTGCTGTACCTGTCCTGGGAGTGTTTGATGGGGACAGTGTAGAGGGAGATTTACTCTGTATCTAACTCCGTGCTGTACCTGTCCTGGGAGTGTTTGATGGGGACGGTGTAGAGGGAGCTTTACTCTGTATCTAACCCCATGCTATACTCATGCTTTCAGGGCATTTGTCTGCAGGCTTACCTTGACATGCTCTCCAATGCGCTACAAATCGGCGATCCAGTACCAGGTTGACCCTCGTTTCCAGGGAACATCATCACAGGTTTTGGGCACATTCTCCACCAGTGAGCTTCAGATGAAGCCTCAAGGCTGGTCTTTTCTTCCGGAAGTCTCTGCCTTCCCCTCGAGCTGGCATCTGTGGCTCATTGTAGAAATGCACTGCCCCATCCCGAGAGGGAAAGTGTCGTTCCCCCTCTCTGGAAATTACAGGGCTGCGCTGGGCTAGCATTTCTCAGTGTTTCTCAGAAGATTTCAATCATGTCCTGTCGGAATTCGAGGTCACAGGTTGGAACTTACCTATCGCTAACTCATCCCACCGACTAGCTAACCCCAGATCCTGTTTCCTGAGCTCGTCTGATTCCGGCCTCTCTCCTCGATTGTTTTGTGGAGCATTGATTTTACCCTCTCCTACACCCCTCCCTATCTCTGTAACCTCCTCCAGCCCCTACACCCCTCCCTATCTCTGTAACCTCCTCCAGCCCCAACACCCCTCCCTATCTCTGTAACCTCCTCCAGCACCTACACCCATCCCTATCTCTGTAACCTCCTCCAGCCCCTACACCCCTCCCTATCTCTGTAACCTCCTCCAGCCCCTACACCCCTCCCTATCTCTGTAACCTCCTCCAGCCCCTACACCCCTCCCTATCTCTGTAACCTCCTCCAGCCCCTACACCCCTCCCTATCTCTGTAACCTCCTCCAGCCCCTACACCCCTCCCTATCTCTGTAACCTCCTCCAGCCCCTACACCCCTCCCTATCTCTGTAACCTTCTCCAGCCCCTACACCCCTCCCTATCTCTGTAACCTCCTTCAGACACTACAGCCCTCCCTATCTCTGTAATCTCCTCCAGCCCCTACACCCCTCCCTATCTCTGTAACCTCCTCCAGCCCCTACACCCCTCCCTATCTCTGTAACCTTCTCCAGCCCCTACACCCCTCCCTATCTCTGTAACCTCCTTCAGACACTACAGCCCTCCCTATCTCTGTAACCTCCTCCAGCCACTACACCCCTCCCTATCTCTGTAACCTCCTCCAGCCCCTACACCCCTCCCTATCTCTGTAACCTCCTCGAGACCCTACACCCCTCCCTCTCTCTGTAACCTCCTCCAGCCCCTACACCCCTCCCTATCTCTGTAACCTCCTCCAGCCCCTACACCCCTCCCTATCTCTGTAACCTCCTTCAGACACTACAGCCCTCCCTATCTCTGTAACCTCCTCCAGCCACTACACCCCTCCCTATCTCTGTAACCTCCTCCAGCCCCTACACCCCTCCCTATCTCTGTAACCTCCTCGAGACCCTACACCCCTCCCTCTCTCTGTAACCTCCTCCAGCCCCTACACCCCTCCCTATCTCTGTAACCTCCTCCAGCCCCTACACCCCTCCCTATCTCTGTAACCTCATCCAGCCCCTACACCCCTCCCTATCTCTGTAACCTCATCCAGCCCCTACACCCCTCCCTATCTCTGTAACCTCCTCCACCCAAATACACCCATCCTTATCTCTGTAACCTCCTCCACCCCCTACAACCCTGCCTATCTCTGTAACCTCCTCCTACAGCCCCTACACAGCTCCCTATCTCTGTAACCTCCTCCAGCCCCTACAACCATCCCTATCCCTATCTCTGTAACATCCTCCAGCACCTACACCCCTCCCTATCCCTGTAACCTTCCCCACCCCCTACAACCCTCCCTATCTCTGTAACCTCCTCCAGCCCCTACAACACTCCCTATCTCTGTAACCTCCTCCAGCCCCTACAACCCTCCCTTTCTCTGTAACCTCCTCCAGCCCCTACACCCCTCACTATCTCTGTAAACTTCGCCACCCCCTACAACCCTCCCTATCCCTGTAACCTTCCCCACCCCCTACAACCCTCTCTATCTCTGTACCCTCCTCCAGCGCCTACAACACTCCCTATCTCTGTATCCTCCTCCAGCCCCTACACCACTCCCTATCTCTGTAATGAACTCCAGCGCCTACAACCCTCCCTATCTCTGTAACCTCCTCCAGCCCCTACACCCCTCCCTATCTCTGTATCCTCCTCCAGCCCCTACACCGCTCCCTATCTCTGTAACCACCTCCAGCCCCTACACCCCTCCCTATCTCTGTAACCTCCTCCAGCCCCTACAACCCTCCCTATCTCTGTAAGCCCCTCCAGCCCCTACACCCCTCCCTATCTCTGTAACCTCCTCCAAACCCCTACACCCTCCCTATCTCTGTAACCTTCTTCAGGAACTACAACCCTCCCTATCGCTGTAACCCCCTCCAGCCCCTACAACCCGCCGTATCTCTGTAACCTCCTCCAGCCCCTACAACCCTCCCTATCTCTGTAACCTCCTCCAGCCCCTACAACCCTCCCTATCTCTGTAACCTCCTCCAGCCCCTACACCCCTCCCTATCTCTGTAACCCCCTCCAGCACCTAAAACCCTCCCTATCTCTGTAACCTCCTCCAGCCCCTACAACCCTCCCTATCTCTGTAACCTCCTCCAGCACCTACACCCCTCCCTATCTCTGTAACGTACCCCAGCCCCTACACCCCTCCCTATCTCTGTAACCTTCTTCAGGAACTGCAACCCTCCCTATCTCTGTCACCCCCTCCAGCCCCTACAACCCTCCCTATCTCTGTATGCTCCTCCAGCACCTACAACCCTCCCTATCTCTGTAACCTCCTCCAGCCCCTACACCCCTACCTATCTCTGTAACCTCCTCCAGCTCCTACAACCCTCCCTATCTCTGTAAACTCCTCCAGCCCCTACACCCCTCCCTATCTCTGTAACCTCCTCCAGCACCTACAACCCTCCCTCTCTCCAAGGGCAGCAGACACATGGGGAACACCACCACCTGGAAGTTCCCCTCTGAGCCCCTCACCACCCCGACTTGGAAACATATCGGCCGTTCCTTCACTGTCGTTGGGTCCAAATCCTTGAACTCACTCCCTAACAGCGCCGTGAGTGTACCTAAACCACACGGGACAAAATCCTGGAACTCCCTCACTAACAGCGCCGTGGGTGTACCTACACCACACAGGGACAAAATCCTGGAACTCCCTCCCTAAAAGCGCCGTGGGTGTACCTACACCACACGGGACAAAATCCTGGAACTTCCTCCCTAACAGCGCCGTGGGTGTACCTACACCACACGGACAAAATCCTGGAACTCCCTCCCTAACAGCGCCGTGAGTGTACCTACACCACACGGGAAAAAAACCTTGAACTCGGTCCCTAACATCGCCGTGGGTGTACCTACACCACATGGACACAATCCTGGAATTCCCTCCCTAACAGCGCCGTGGGTGTACCTACACCACACGGGGACAAAATCCTGGAACTCCCTCACTAACAGCGCCGTGGGTGTACCTACACCACACGGGAACAAAATCCTGGAAATCCCTCCCTAACAGCGCCGTGGGTGTACCTACACCACACGGACAAAATGCTGGAACTTCTTCCATAACAGCGCCGTGGGTGTACCTACACCACACGGGACAAAATCCTGGTACTCCCTCCCTAACAGCGCCGTGGGTGTACCTACACCACACGGAAAAAATCCTGGTACTCCCTCCCTAACAGCGCCGTGGGTGTACCTACACCACACGGAAAAAATCCTGGAACTCCCTCCCTAACAGCACTGTGGGTGTACCTACACCACACGGGACAAAATCCTGGAACTCCCTCCCTAACAGCGCTGTGCGTGTACCCACACCACACGGAAAAAATCCAGGTACTCCCTCCCTAACAGCGCCGTGGGTGTACCTACACCACACAGACAACATCCTGGAACTCCCTCCCTAACAGCGCCTTGGGTGTACCTACACCACACAGGGGACAAAATCCTGGAACACCCTCCCTAACAGCGCCGTGGGTGTACCTACACCACACGGGGACAAAATCCTGGAACTCCCTCCTTTACAGCGCCGTGGGTGTACCTACACCACACGGGGACAAAATCCAGGAACTCCCTCCCTAACAGCACCGTGGGTGTACCTACACCACACGGACAAAATCCTGGAACTCCCTCCCTAACAGCACCGTGGGTGTACCTACACCACACAGGGGACAAAATCCTGGAACTCCCTCCCTAAGAGCGCCGTTGGTGTACCTACACCACACAGACAAAATCCTGGAACTCCCTCCCTAACAGCGCCGTGGGTGTACCTACACCACACGGGGACAAAATCCTGGAACTCCCTCCCTAAGAGCGTCGTGGGTGTACCTACACCACACAGACAAAATCCTGGAACTCCCTCCCTAACAGCGCCGTGGGTGTACCTACACCACACGGGACAAAATCCAGGAACTCCCTTCCTAACAGCGCCGTGGGTGTACCTACACCACACGGGGACAAAATCCTGGAACTCCCTCCCTAACAGTGCCGTGGGTGTACCTACACCACACGGGACAAAATCCTGGAACTCCCTCCCTAACAGCGCCGTGGGTGTACCTACACCACACACGACAAAATCCTGGAACTCCCTCCCTAACAGCGCCGTGGGTGTACCTACACCACACGGGGACAAAATCCTGGAACTCCCTCCCTAACAGCACCGTGGGTGTACCTACACCATACGGACAAAATCCTGGAACTCCCTCCCTAACAGCGCCGTGGGTGTACCTACACCACACGGGGACAAAATCCTGGAACTCCCTCCCTTACAGCGCCGTGGGTGTGCCTACACCACACGGGGACAAAATCCTGGAACTCCCTCCCTAACAGCGCTATGGCTGTACCTACACCACACGGACAAAATCCTGGAACTCCCTCCCTAACAGCGCCGTGGGTGTACCTACACCACGCGGGACAAAATCCTGGAACTCCCTCCCTAACAGCGCCATGGGTGTACCTACACCACACGGGACAAAATCCTGGAACTCCCTCCCTAACAGCACCGTGGGTGTACCTACACCATACGGACAAAATCCTGGAACTCCCTCCCTAACAGCGCCGTGGGTGTACCTACACCACACGGGGACAAAATCCTGGAACTCCCTCCCTTACAGCGCCGTGGGTGTACCTACACCACACGGGGACAAAATCCTGGAACTCCCTCCCTAACAGCGCTATGGCTGTACCTACACCACACGGACAAAATCCTGGAACTCCCTCCCTAAAAGCACCGTGGGTGTACCTACACCACACGGGACAAAATCCTGGAACTCCCTCCCTAACAGCGCCGTGGGTGTACCTACACCACACGGGGACAAAATCCTGGAACTCCCTCCCTAACAGCGCCGTGGGTGTACCTACACCACACGGGGACAAAATCCTGGAACTCCCTCCCTAACAGCGCCGTGGGTGTACCTACACCACACGGGACAAAATCCTGGAACTCCCTCCCTAACAGCGCCGTGGGTGTACCTACACCACACGGACAAAATCCTGGAACTCCCTCCCTAACAGCGCCGTGGGTGTACCTACACCACACGGACAAAATCCTGGAACTCCCTCCCTAACAGCGCTGTGGGTGTACCTACACCACACGGGACAAAATCCTGGAACTCCCTCCCTAACAGCGCCGTGGGTGTACCTACACCACACGGACAAAATCCTGGAACTCCCTCCCTAACAGCGCCGTGGGTGTACCTACACCACACGGTGACAAAATGCTGGAACTCCCTCCCTAACAGCACCGTGGGTGTACCTACACCACACGGACAAAATCCTAGAACTCCCTCCCTAACAGCGCCGTGGGTGTACCTACACCACTCGGACAAAATCCTGGAACTCCCTCCCTAACAGTGCCGTGGGTATACCTACACCACACGGACAAAATCCTGGAACTCCCTCCCTAACAGCGCCGTGGGTGTACCTACACCACACGGGACAAAATCCTGGAACTCCCTCCCTAACAGCGCCGTGGGTATACCTACACCACACAGGGGACAAAATCCTGGAACTCCCTCCCTACCAGCGCCGTGGGTGTACCTACACCACACAGGGGACAAAATCCTGGAAATCCCTCCGTAACAGCGCCGTGGGTGTACCTACACCACACGGACAAAATCCTGGAACTCCCTCCCTAACAGCGCTGTGGGTGTACCTACACCACACGGACAAAATCCTGGAACTCCCTCCCTAACAGCGCCGTGGGTGTACCTACACCACACGGACAAAATCCTGGAACTCCCTCCCTAACAGCGCCGTGGGTGTACCTACACCACACGGTGACAAAATCCTAGAACTCCCTCCCTAACAGCGCCGTCGGTGTACCTACACCACACGGGGACAAAATCCTGGAACTCCCTCCCTAACATCGCCGTGGGTGTACCTACACCACACGGGGACAAAATCCTGGAACACCCTCCCTAACAGCGCCGTGGGTGTACCTACAACACATGGACAAAAACCTGGAACTCCCTCCCTAACAGCGCTGTGGGTGTACCTACACCACAGAGACAAAATCCTGGAACTCCCTCCCTAACAGCGCCGTGGGTGTACCTACACCACACGGACAATTTCCTGGAACTCCCTCCCTAACAGCGCCGTGGGTGTAGCTACACCACACGGGACAAAATCCTGGAACTCCCTCCCTAACATCGCCGTGGGTGTACCTACACGACACAGGGGACAAAATCCTGGAACTCCCTCCCTAACAGCGCGGTGGGTGTACCTACACCACACAGGGGACAAAATCCTGGAACTCCCTCCCTAACAGCGCCGTGGGTGTACCTACACCACACGGGGACAAAATCCTGGAGCTCCCTCCCTAACAGCGCCGTGGGTGTACCTATACCACACGGACAAAATCCTGGAACTCCCTCCCTAACAGCGCCGTGGGAGTACCTACACCACACAGGGGACAAAATCCTGGAACACCCGCCCTAACAGCGCGGTGGGTTTACCTACACCACACGGGACTAAATCCTGGAACTCCCTTCCTAACAGCGCCGTGGGTGTACCTGCACCACACAGGGACAAAATCCTGGAACTCCCTCCCTAACAGCGCCGTGGGTGTACCTACACCACACGGGGGACAAAATCCTGGAACTCCCTCCCTACCAGCGCCGTGGGTGTACCTACACCACACATGGGACAAAATCCTGGAACTCCCTCCCTAACAGCGCCGTGGTTGTACCTACACCACACGGGACAAAATCCTGGAACTCCCTCCCCAACAGCGCCCTGGGTGTACCTACACCACACGGACAAAATCCTGGAACTGCCTCCCTAACAGCGCCGTGGGTGGACCTACACCAAAAGGACAAAATCCTGGAACTCCCTCCCTAAAAGCGCCGTGGGTGTACCTACACCACATGGACAAAATCCTGGAACTCCCTCCCTAACAGCGCCGTGGGTGTACCTACACCACAAGGACAAAATCCTGGAACTCCCTCCCTAACAGCGCCGTGGGTGTACCTACATCACACAGGACAAAATCCTGGAACTCCCTCCCTAACAGCGCCGTGGGTGTACCTACACCAAACGGACAAAATCCTGGAACTCCCTCCCTAACAGCGCCGTGGGTGTACCTACACCACACGGACAAAATCCTGGAACTCCCTCCCTAACAGTGCCGTGGGTGGACCTACACCACACGGGGACAAACTCCTGGAACTCCCTCCCTAACAGCGCCGTGGGTGTACCTACACCACACGGGGACAAAATCCTGGAACTCCCTCCCTAACAGCGCCGTGGGTGTACCTACCCCACACGGGGACAAAATCCTGGAACTCCCTCCCTAACAGCGCCGTGGGTGTTCCAACACCACATGGGACAAAATCCTGGAACTCCCTCCCTAACAGCGCGGTGGGTGTACCTACACCACACGGGACAAAATCCTGGAACTCCCTCCCTAACAGCACCATGGGTGTACCTACACCACATGGACAACATCCTGCAACTCCCTCCCTAACAGCGCCGTGGGTGTACCTACACCACACGGACAAAATCCTGGAACTCCCTCCCTAACAGCACTGTGGGTGTACCTACACCACACGGGACAAAACCCTGGAACTCCCTCCCTAACAGCACCGTGGGTGTACCTACACCACACGGGACAAAATCCTGGAACTCCCTCCCTAACATCGCCGTGGGTGTACCTACACCACAGAGGGGACAAAATCCTGGAACTCCCTCCCTAACATCGCCGTGGGTGTACCTACACCACAGAGGGGACAAAATCCTGGAACTCCCTCCCTAACAGCGCCATGGGTGTACCTACACCACACGGGACAAAATCCTGGAACTCCCTCACTAACAGCGCCGTGGGAGTACCTACACCACACGGGGACAAAATCCTGGAACTCCCTCCCGAACAGCACCGTGGGTGTACCTACACCACGCAGACAAAATCCTGGAACTCCCTCCCTAACAGCGCCGTGGGTGTAACTACACCACACGGGGGATAAAATCCTGGAACTCCCTCCCTACCAGCGCCGTGGGTGTACCTACACCACACAGGGGACAAAATCCTGGAACTCCCTCCCTAACAGCGCCGTGGGTGTACCTACACCACACGGACAAAATCCTGGAACTCCATCCCTAACAGCGCCGTTGGTGTACCTACACCACACGGACAAAATCCTAGAACTCCCTCCCTAACAGCGCCGTGGGTGTACCTACACCACTCGGACAAAATCCTGGAACTCCCTCCCTAAAAGTGCCGTGGGTATACCTACACCACATGGACAAAATCCTGGAACTCCCTCCCTAACAGTGCCGTGGGTGTACCTACACCACACAGGGGACAAAATCCTGGAACTCCCTCCCTAACAGTGCCGTGGGTGTACCTACACCACACGGGACAAAATCCTGGAACTCCCTCCCTAACAGCGTCGTGGGTGTACCTACACCACACGGGGACAAAATCCTGGAACTCCCTCCCTAACAGCGCCGTGGGTGTACCTACACCACACGGGGACAAAAACCTGGAACTCCCTCCGTAACAGCGCCGTGGGTGTACCTACACCACACGGGACAAAATCCTGGAACTCCCTCCCTAACAGCGCCATGGGTGTACCTACACCACACGGGGACAAAATCCTGGAACTCCCTCCCTAACATCGCCGTGGGTGTACCTACACCACACAGGGGACAAAATCCTGGAACTCCCTCCCTAACAGCGCGGTGGGTGTACCCAAACCACACGGGGACAAAATCCTGGAACTCCCTCCCTAACATCGCCGTTGGTGTACCTACACCACACAGGGGACAAAATCCTGGAACTCCCTCCCTAACAGCGCCGTGGGTGTACCTACACCACACGGGGACAAAATCCTGGAACTCCCTCCCTAACAGCGCCGTGGGTGTACCTACACCACACGGGGACAAAATCCTGGAACTCCCTCCCGAACAGCGCCGTGGGTGTACCTACACCACGCAGACAAAATCCTGGAACTCCCTCCCTAACAGCGCCGTGGGTGTACCTACACCACACGGGGGACAAAAACCTGGAACTCCCTCCCTACCAGCGCCGTGGGTGTACCTACACCACACAGGGGACAAAATCCTGGAACTCCCTCCCTAACAGCGCCGTGGGTGTACCTACACCACACGGACAAAATCCTGGAACTCCCTCCCTAACAGCGCTGTGGGTGTACCTACACCACACGGACAAAATCCGAGAACTCCCTCCCTAACAGCGCCGTGGGTGTACCTACACCACACGGACAAAATCCTGGAACTCCCTCCCTAACAGCGCCGTGGGTGTACCTACACCACACGGACAAAATCCTGGAACTCCCTCCCTAAGAGCGTCGTGGGTGTACCTACACCACACAGACAAAATCCTGGAACTCCCTCCCTAACAGCGCCGTGGGTGTACCTACACCACACGGGACAAAATCCTGGAACTCCCTTCCTAACAGCGCCGTGGGTGTACCTACACCACACGGGGACAAAATCCTGGAACTCCCTCCCTAACAGCGCTATGGCTGTACCTACACCACACGGACAAAATCCTGGAACTCCCTCCCTAACAGCGCCGTGGGTGTACCTACACCACACGGGACAAAATCCTGGAACTCCCTCCCTAACAGCGCCGTGGGTGTACCTACACCACAAGGACAAAATCCTGGAACTCCCTCCCTAACAGCGCCGTGGGTGTACCTACATCACACAGGACAAAATCCTGGAACTCCCTCCCTAACAGCGCCGTGGGTGTACCTACACCAAACGGACAAAATCCTGGAACTCCCTCCCTAACAGCGCCGTGGGTGTACCTACACCACACGGACAAAATCCTGGAACTCCCTCCCTAACAGTGCCGTGGGTGGACCTACACCACACGGGGACAAAATCCTGGAACTCCCTCCCTAACAGCGCCGTGGGTGTACCTACACCACACGGGGACAAAATCCTGGAACTCCCTCCCTAACAGCGCCGTGGGTGTACCTACCCCACACGGGGACAAAATCCTGGAACTCCCTCCCTAACAGCGCCGTGGGTGTTCCAACAACACATGGGACAAAATCCTGGAACTCCCTCCCTAACAGCGCGGTGGGTGTACCTACACCACACGGGACAAAATCCTGGAACTCCCTCCCTAACAGCACCATGGGTGTACCTACACCACATGGACAACATCCTGCAACTCCCTCCCTAACAGCGCCGTGGGTGTACCTACACCACACGGACAAAATCCTGGAACTCCCTCCCTAACAGCACTGTGGGTGTACCTACACCACACGGGACAAAACCCTGGAACTCCCTCCCTAACAGCACCGTGGGTGTACCTACACCACACGGGACAAAATCCTGGAACTCCCTCCCTAACATCGCCGTGGGTGTACCTACACCACAGAGGGGACAAAATCCTGGAACTCCCTCCCTAACATCGCCGTGGGTGTACCTACACCACAGAGGGGACAAAATCCTGGAACTCCCTCCCTAACAGCGCCATGGGTGTACCTACACCACACGGGACAAAATCCTGGAACTCCCTCACTAACAGCGCCGTGGGAGTACCTACACCACACGGGGACAAAATCCTGGAACTCCCTCCCGAACAGCACCGTGGGTGTACCTACACCACGCAGACAAAATCCTGGAACTCCCTCCCTAACAGCGCCGTGGGTGTAACTACACCACACGGGGGATAAAATCCTGGAACTCCCTCCCTACCAGCGCCGTGGGTGTACCTACACCACACAGGGGACAAAATCCTGGAACTCCCTCCCTAACAGCGCCGTGGGTGTACCTACACCACACGGACAAAATCCTGGAACTCCATCCCTAACAGCGCCGTTGGTGTACCTACACCACACGGACAAAATCCTAGAACTCCCTCCCTAACAGCGCCGTGGGTGTACCTACACCACTCGGACAAAATCCTGGAACTCCCTCCCTAAAAGTGCCGTGGGTATACCTACACCACATGGACAAAATCCTGGAACTCCCTCCCTAACAGTGCCGTGGGTGTACCTACACCACACAGGGGACAAAATCCTGGAACTCCCTCCCTAACAGTGCCGTGGGTGTACCTACACCACACGGGACAAAATCCTGGAACTCCCTCCCTAACAGCGTCGTGGGTGTACCTACACCACACGGGGACAAAATCCTGGAACTTCCTCCCTAACAGCGCCGTGGGTGTACCTACACCACACGGGGACAAAAACCTGGAACTCCCTCCGTAACAGCGCCGTGGGTGTACCTACACCACACGGGACAAAATCCTGGAACTCCCTCCCTAACAGCGCCATGGGTGTACCTACACCACACGGGGACAAAATCCTGGAACTCCCTCCCTAACATCGCCGTGGGTGTACCTACACCACACAGGGGACAAAATCCTGGAACTCCCTCCCTAACAGCGCGGTGGGTGTACCCAAACCACACGGGGACAAAATCCTGGAACTCCCTCCCTAACATCGCCGTTGGTGTACCTACACCACACAGGGGACAAAATCCTGGAACTCCCTCCCTAACAGCGCCGTGGGTGTACCTACACCACACGGGGACAAAATCCTGGAACTCCCTCCCTAACAGCGCCGTGGGTGTACCTACACCACACGGGGACAAAATCCTGGAACTCCCTCCCGAACAGTGCCGTGGGTGTACCTACACCACGCAGACAAAATCCTGGAACTCCCTCCCTAACAGCGCCGTGGGTGTACCTACACCACACGGGGGACAAAAACCTGGAACTCCCTCCCTACCAGCGCCGTGGGAGTACCTACACCACACAGGGGACAAAATCCTGGAACTCCCTCCCTAACAGCGCCGTGGGTGTACCTACACCACACGGACAAAATCCTGGAACTCCCTCCCTAACAGCGCTGTGGGTGTACCTACACCACACGGACAAAATCCGAGAACTCCCTCCCTAACAGCGCCGTGGGTGTACCTACACCACACGGACAAAATCCTGGAACTCCCTCCCTAACAGCGCCGTGGGTGTACCTACACCACACGGACAAAATCCTGGAACTCCCTCCCTAAGAGCGTCGTGGGTGTACCTACACCACACAGACAAAATCCTGGAACTCCCTCCCTAACAGCGCCGTGGGTGTACCTACACCACACGGGACAAAATCCTGGAACTCCCTTCCTAACAGCGCCGTGGGTGTACCTACACCACACGGGGACAAAATCCTGGAACTCCCTCCCTAACAGCGCTATGGCTGTACCTACACCACACGGACAAAATCCTGGAACTCCCTCCCTAACAGCGCCGTGGGTGTACCTACACCACACGGGACAAAATCCTGGAACTCCGTCCCTAACAGCGCCGTGGGTGTACCTACACCACACGGGACAAAATCCTGGAACTCCCTCCCTAACAGCACCGTGGGTGTACCTACACCATACGGACAAAATCCTGGAACTCCCTCCCTAACAGCGCCGTGGGTGTACCTACACCACACGGGGACAAAATCCTGGAACTCCCTCCCTTACAGCGCCGTGGGTGTACCTACACCACACGGGGACAAAATCCTGGAACTCCCTCCCTAACAGCGCTATGGCTGTACCTACACCACACGGACAAAATCCTGGAACTCCCTCCCTAACAGCGCCGTGGGTGTACCTACACCACACGGGACAAAATCCTGGAACTCCCTCCCAACAGCGCCGTGGGTGTACCTACACCACACGGGACAAAATCCTGGAACTCCCTCCCTAAAAGCACCGTGGGTGTACCTACACCACACGGGACAAAATCCTGGAACTCCCTCCCTAACAGCGCCGTGGGTGTACCTACACCACACGGGGACAAAATCCTGGAACTCCCTCCCTAACAGCGCCG
This sequence comes from Isurus oxyrinchus, assembly GCA_026770705.1. Classification (NCBI taxonomy): domain Eukaryota; kingdom Metazoa; phylum Chordata; class Chondrichthyes; order Lamniformes; family Lamnidae; genus Isurus; species Isurus oxyrinchus. The sequence continues at coordinate 7,388 of JANJGN010001692.1, read as the reverse complement.
TGGGTGTACCTACACCACACGGGGACAAAATCCTGGAACTCCCTCCCTAACAGCGCCGTGGGTGTACCTACACCACACGGGACAAAATCCTGGAACTCCCTTCCTAACAGCGCCGTGGGTGTACCTACACCACACGGGGACAATATCCTGGAACTCCCTCCCTAACAGTGCCGTGGGTGTACCTACACCACACGGGACAAAATCCTGGAACTCCCTCCCTAACAGCGCCGTGGGTGTACCTACACCACACACGACAAAATCCTGGAACTCCCTCCCTAACAGCGCCGTGGGTGTACCTACACCACACGGGGACAAAATCCTGGAACTCCCTCCCTAACAGCGCCGTGGGTGTACCTACACCATATGGACAAAATCCTGGAACTCCCTCCCTAACAGCGCCGTGGGTGTACCTACACCACACGGGGACAAAATCCTGGAACTCCCTCCCTTACAGCGCCGTGGGTGTACCTACACCACACGGGGACAAAATCCTGGAACTCCCTCCCTAACAGCGCTATGGCTGTACCTACAGCACACGGACAAAATCCTGGAACTCCCTCCCTAACAGCGCCGTGGGTGTACCTACACAACACGGGACAAAATCCTGGAACTCCCTCCCTAACAGCGCCGTGGGTGTACCTACACCACACGGGACAAAATCCTGGAACTCCCTCCCTAACAGCACCGTGGGTGTACCTACACCATACGGACAAAATCCTGGAACTCCCTCCCTAACAGCGCCATGGGTGTACCTACACCACACGGGGACAAAATCCTGGAACTCCCTCCCTAACAGCGCCGTGGGTGTACCTACACCACACGGACAAAATCCTGGAACTCCCTCCCTAACAACGCCGTGGGTGTACCTACACCACTCGGACAAAATCCTGGAACTCCCTCCCTAACAGTGCCGTGGGTATACCTACACCACACGGACAAAATCCTGGAACTCCCTCCCTAACAGCGCCGTGGGTGTACCTACACCACACGGGACAAAATCCTGGAACTCCCTCCCTAACAGTGCCGTGGGTATACCTACACCACACGGACAAAATCCTGGAACTCCCTCCCTAACAGCGCTGTGGGTGTACCTACACCACACGGGACAAAATCCTGGAACTCCCTCCCTAACAGTGCCGTGGGTATACCTACACCACACGGACAAAATCCTGGAACTCCCTCCCTAACAGCGCCGTGGGTGTACCTACACCACACGGGGACAAAATCCTGGAACTCCCTCCCTTACAGTGCCGTGGGTATACCTACACCACACGGACAAAATCCTGGAACTTCCTCCCTAACAGCGCCGTGGGTGTACCTACACCACACTGGACAAAATCCTGGAACTCCCTCCCTAACAGCGCCGTGGGTGTACCTACACCACACGGGGTCAAAATCCTGGAACTCCCTCCCTAACAGCGCTGTGGGTGTACCTACACCACACGGGGACAAAATCCTGGAACTCCCTCCCTAACAGCGCCGTGGGTGTACCTACACCACACGGGACAAAATCCCGGAACTCCCTCCCTAACAGCGCCGTGGGTGTACCTACACCACACGGGGACAAAATCCTGGTACTCCCTCCCTAACATCGCCGTGGGTGTACCTACACCACACGGGACAAAATCCTGGAACTCCCTCCCTAACAGCACTGTGGGTGTACCTACACCACACGGGGACAAAATCCTGGAACTCCCTCCCTAACAGCGCCGTGGGTGTACCTACAACACATGGACAAAAACCTGGAACTCCCTCCCTAACAGCGCTGTGTGTGTACCTACACCACACAGACAAAATCCTGGAACTCCCTCCCTAACAGCGCCGTGGGTGTACCTACACCACACGGACAATTTCCTGGAACTCACTCCCTAACAGCGCCGTGGGTGTAGCTACACCACACGGGACAAAATCCTGGAACTCCCTCCCTAACATCGCCGTGGGTGTACCTACACGACACAGGGGACAAAATCCTGGAACTCCCTCCCTAACAGCGCGGTGGGTGTACCTACACCACACAGGGGACAAAATCCTGGAAATCCCTCCCTAACAGCGCCGTGGGTGTACCTACACCACACGGGGACAAAATCCTGGAGCTCCCTCCCTAACAGCGCCGTGTGTGTACCTACACCACGCGGACAAAATCCTGGAACTCCCTCCCTAACAGCGCCGTGGGAGTACCTACACCACACAGGGGACAAAATCCTGGAACTCCCGCCCTAACAGCGCGGTGGGTTTACCTACACCACACGGGACTAAATCCTGGAACTCCCTTCCTAACAGCGCCGTGGGTGTACCTGCACCACACAGGGACAAAATCCTGGAACTCCGTCCCTAACAGCGCCGTGGGTGTACCTACAACACACGGGGGACAAAATCCTGGAACTCCCTCCCTACCAGCGCCGTGGGTGTACCTACACCACACATGGGACAAAATCCTGGAACTCCCTCCCTAACAGCGCCGTGGTTGTACCTACACCACACGGGACAAAATCCTGGAACTCCCTCCCCAACAGCGCCGTGGGTGTACCTACACCACACGGACAAAATCCTGGAACTGCCTCCCTAACAGCGCCGTGGGTGGACCTACACCAAAAGGACAAAATCCTGGAACTCCCTCCCTAAAAGCGCCGTGGGTGTACCTACACCACAAGGACAAAATCCTGGAACTCCCTTCCTAACAGCGCCGTGGGTGTACCTACACCACATGGACAAAATCCTGGAACTCCCTCCCTAACAGCGCCGTGGGTGTACCTACACCACAAGGACAAAATCCTGGAACTCCCTCCCTAACAGCGCCGTGGGTGTACCTACATCACACAGGACAAAATCCTGGAACTCCCTCCCTAACAGCGCCGTGGGTGTACCTACACCAAACGGACAAAATCCTGGAACTCCCTCCCTAACAGCGCCGTGGGTGTACCTACACCACACGGACAAAATCCTGGAACTCCCTCCCTAACAGTGCCGTGGGTGGACCTACACCACACGGGGACAAAATCCTGGAACTCCCTCCCTAACAGCGCCGTGGGTGTACCTACACCACACGGGGACAAAATCCTGGAACTCCCTCCCTAACAGCGCCGTGGGTGTACCTACCCCACACGGGGACAAAATCCTGGAACTCCCTCCCTAACAGCGCCGTGGGTGTTCCAACACCACATGGGACAAAATCCTGGAACTCCCTCCCTAACAGCGCGGTGGGTGTACCTACACCACACGGGACAAAATCCTGGAACTCCCTCCCTAACAGCACCATGGGTGTACCTACACCACATGGACAACATCCTGGAACTCCCTCCCTAACAGCGCCGTGGGTGTACCTACACCACACGGACAAAATCCTGGAACTCCCTCCCTAACAGCACTGTGGGTGTACCTACACCACACGGGACAAAACCCTGGAACTCCCTCCCTAACAGCACCGTGGGTGTACCTACACCACACGGGACAAAATCCTGGAACTCCCTCCCTAACATCGCCGTGGGTGTACCTACACCACAGAGGGGACAAAATCCTGGAACTCCCTCCCTAACATCGCCGTGGGTGTACCTACACCACAGAGGGGACAAAATCCTGGACCTCCCTCCCTAACATCGCCGTGGGTGTAGCTACACCACACAGGGGACAAAATCCTGGAACTCCCTCCCTAACAGCGCCGTGGGAGTACCTGCACCACACGGGGACAAAATCCTGGAACTCCCTCCCGAACAGCACCGTGGGTGTACCTACACCACGCAGACAAAATCCTGGAACTCCCTCCCAAACAGCGCCGTGGGTGTAACTACACCACACGGGGGATAAAATCCTGGAACTCCCTCCCTACCAGCGCCGTGGGTGTACCTACACCACACAGGGGACAAAATCCTGGAACTCCCTCCCTAACAGCGCCGTGGGTGTACCTACACCACACGGACAAAATCCTGGAACTCCATCCCTAACAGCGCCGTGGGTGTACCTATACCACACGGACAAAATCCTAGAACTCCCTCCCTAACAGCGTCGTGGGTGTACCTACACCACACGGGGACAAAATCCTGGAACTCCCTCCCTAACAGCGCCCTGGGTGTACCTACACCACTCGGACAAAATCCAGGAACTCCCTCCCTAAAAGTGCCGTGGGTATACCTACACCACACGGACAAAATCCTGGAACTCCCTCCCTAACAGTGCCGTGGGTGTACCTACACCACACAGGGGACAAAATCCTGGAACTCCCTCCCTAACAGTGCCGTGGGTGTAGCTACACCACACGGGACAAAATCCTGGAACTCCCTCCCTAACAGCGTCGTGGGTGTACCTACACCACACGGGGACAAAATCCTGGAACTCCCTCCCTAACAGCGCCCTGGGTGTACCTACACCACACGGGGACAAAATCCTGGAACTCCCTCCCTAACAGCGCCGTGGGTGTACCTACACCACACGGGGACAAAAACCTGGAACTCCCTCCGTAACAGCGCCGTGGGTGTACCTACACCACACGGGACAAAATCCTGGAACTCCCTCCCTAACAGCGCCATGGGTGTACCTACACCACACGGGGACAAAATCCTGGAACTCCCTCCCTAACATCGCCGTGGGTGTACCTACACCACACAGGGGACAAAATCCTGGAACTCCCTCCCTAACAGCGCGGTGGGTGTCCCCAAACCACACGGGGACAAAATCCTGGAACTCCCTCCCTAACATCGCCGTTGGTGTACCTACACCACACAGGGGACAAAATCCTGGAACTCCCTCCCTAACAGCGCCGTGGGTGTACCTACACCACACGGGGACAAAATCCTGGAACTCCCTCCCTAACAGCGCCGTGGGTGTACCTACACCACACGGGGACAAAATCCTGGAACTCGCTCCCGAACAGCGCCGTGGGTGTACCTACACCACGCAGACAAAATCCTGGAACTCCCTCCCTAACAGCGCCGTGGGTGTACCTACACCACACGGGGGACAAAATCCTGGAACTCCCTCCCTACCAGCGCCGTGGGTGTACCTACACCACACAGGGGACAAAATCCTGGAACTCCCTCCCTAACAGCGCCGTGGGTGTACCTACACCACACGGACAAAATCCTGGAACTCCCTCCCTAAGAGCGTCGTGGGTGTACCTACACCACACGGACAAAATCCTAGAACTCCCTCCCTAACAGCGCCGTGGGTGTACCTACACCACACGGACAAAATCCTGGAACTCCCTCCCTAACAGCGCCGTGGGTGTACCTACACCACACGGACAAAATCCTGGAACTCCCTCCCTAACAGCGCCGTGGGTGTACCCGCACCACACGTGGACAAAATCCTGGAACTCCCTCCCTAACATCGCCGTGGGTGTAACTACACCACACGGGGGATAAAATCCTGGAACTCCCTCCCTACCAGCGCCGTGGGTGTACCTACACCACACAGGGGACAAAATCCTGGAACTCCCTCCCTAACAGCGCCGTGGGTGTACCTACACCACACGGACAAAATCCTGGAACTCCATCCCTAACAGCGCCGTGGGTGTACCTATACCACACGGACAAAATCCTAGAACTCCCTCCCTAACAGCGTCGTGGGTGTACCTACACCACACGGGGACAAAATCCTGGAACTCCCTCCCTAACAGCGCCCTGGGTGTACCTACACCACTCGGACAAAATCCAGGAACTCCCTCCCTAAAAGTGCCGTGGGTATACCTACACCACACGGACAAAATCCTGGAACTCCCTCCCTAACAGTGCCGTGGGTGTACCTACACCACACAGGGGACAAAATCCTGGAACTCCCTCCCTAACAGTGCCGTGGGTGTAGCTACACCACACGGGACAAAATCCTGGAACTCCCTCCCTAACAGCGTCGTGGGTGTACCTACACCACACGGGGACAAAATCCTGGAACTCCCTCCCTAACAGCGCCCTGGGTGTACCTACACCACACGGGGACAAAATCCTGGAACTCCCTCCCTAACAGCGCCGTGGGTGTACCTACACCACACGGGGACAAAAACCTGGAACTCCCTCCGTAACAGCGCCGTGGGTGTACCTACACCACACGGGACAAAATCCTGGAACTCCCTCCCTAACAGCGCCATGGGTGTACCTACACCACACGGGGACAAAATCCTGGAACTCCCTCCCTAACATCGCCGTGGGTGTACCTACACCACACAGGGGACAAAATCCTGGAACTCCCTCCCTAACAGCGCGGTGGGTGTCCCCAAACCACACGGGGACAAAATCCTGGAACTCCCTCCCTAACATCGCCGTTGGTGTACCTACACCACACAGGGGACAAAATCCTGGAACTCCCTCCCTAACAGCGCCGTGGGTGTACCTACACCACACGGGGACAAAATCCTGGAACTCCCTCCCTAACAGCGCCGTGGGTGTACCTACACCACACGGGGACAAAATCCTGGAACTCGCTCCCGAACAGCGCCGTGGGTGTACCTACACCACGCAGACAAAATCCTGGAACTCCCTCCCTAACAGCGCCGTGGGTGTACCTACACCACACGGGGGACAAAATCCTGGAACTCCCTCCCTACCAGCGCCGTGGGTGTACCTACACCACACAGGGGACAAAATCCTGGAACTCCCTCCCTAACAGCGCCGTGGGTGTACCTACACCACACGGACAAAATCCTGGAACTCCCTCCCTAAGAGCGTCGTGGGTGTACCTACACCACACGGACAAAATCCTAGAACTCCCTCCCTAACAGCGCCGTGGGTGTACCTACACCACACGGACAAAATCCTGGAACTCCCTCCCTAACAGCGCCGTGGGTGTACCTACACCACACGGACAAAATCCTGGAACTCCCTCCCTAACAGCGCCGTGGGTGTACCCGCACCACACGTGGACAAAATCCTGGAACTCCCTCCCTAACATCGCCGTGGGTGTACCTACACTACACAGGGGACAAAATCCTGGAACTCCCTCCCTAACAGCGCCGTGGGTGTACCTACACCACGCAGACAAAATCCTGGAACTCCCTCCCTAACAGCGCCCTGGGTGTACCTACACCACACGGGGACAAAATCCTGGAACTCCCTCCCTACCAGCGCCGTGGGTGTACCTACACCACACGGGGACAAAAACCTGGAACTCCCTCCGTAACAGCGCCGTGGGTGTACCTACACCACACGGGACAAAATCCTGGAACTCCCTCCCTAACAGCGCCATGGGTGTACCTACACCACACGGGGACAAAATCCTGGAACTCCCTCCCTAACATCGCCGTGGGTGTACCTACACCACACAGGGGACAAAATCCTGGAACTCCCTCCCTAACAGCGCGGTGGGTGTCCCCAAACCACACGGGGACAAAATCCTGGAACTCCCTCCCTAACATCGCCGTTGGTGTACCTACACCACACAGGGGACAAAATCCTGGAACTCCCTCC
>JANJGN010001691.1:0-116165 GCA_026770705.1 Isurus oxyrinchus | reverse complement strand
CCCAAATAAATACCCCATTAACCCCACTAACAGAGCAATCTGAACCAAATAAATACCCCATTAACCCCATTAACAGAGCAATCCGAACCAAATAAATACCCCATTAACCCCACTAACAGAGCAATCCGACCCAAATAAATACCCCATTAACCCCACTAACAGAGCTGTCCACCCAAATAAATACCCTATTAACCCCACTAACAGAGCAATCCGACGCAAATAAATACCCCAATAACCCCACTCACACAGCAATCCGACCCAAATAAACACCCCATTAACCACACTAACAGAGCAATCCGACCCAAATAAATACCCCATTAACCTCACTAACAGAGCAATCCAACCCAAATAAATACCCCATTAACCCCACTAACAGAGCAATCAGACCCAAATAAATACCCCATTACCCCACTAACAGAGCAATCTGACCCACATATCTACCCCATTAACCCCACTAATAGAGCAATCCGACCTAAATAAATACCCCATTCACCCCACTAACAGGGCAAACTGATCCAAATAAATACTCCATTAACCCCACTAACAGAGCAATCCGACCCAAATAAATACCCCATTAACCCCACGAACATGGCAATCCGACCCAAATAAATACCCCATTAACCCCACTAACAGAGCAATTTGACCCAAATAAATACCCCATTAACCCCACTAACACAGCAATGACCCAAATAAATACCCCATTAACCCCACTAACACAGCAATCTGACCCAAATAAATACCCCAATAACCCCACTAACAGAGCAATCTGACCCAAATAAGTACCCCATTAACCCCACTAACACAGCAATCCGCCCCAAATAAATACCCCATTAAGCCCACTAACAGAGCAATCCAACCCAAATAAATACCCCATTAACCCCACTAACACAGCAATCCGACCAAATAAATACCCCATTAACCCCACTAACAGAGCAATCCAACCCAAATAAATACACCATTAACCCCATTAACAGAGCAATCCGACCCAAATAAATACCCCATTAACCCCACTTACAGAGCAATCCAACCCAAATAACTACGCCATTAGCCCCCCTAACAGAGCAATCCGACCCAAATAAATACCCCATTAACCCCACTAACAGAGCAATCTCACCCAAATAAATACCCCATTAACCCCACTAACAGAGCAATCTGACCCAAATAAATACACCATTAACCCCACTAACAGAGCAATCCACCCAAATAAATACCACATTAACCCCACTAACAGAGCAATCCGACCCAAATAAATACCCCATTAACCCCAATAACAGATCAATCTGACCTAAATAAATACCCCATTAACCCCACTAACAAAGCAATCTGACAGGTGGGACAGCGCCAGGTACCAACACTCTGATTGAAAACCAGTTGGAAGGGAGGCGTTATGCAGTGCAATGTGTTGCGGCACCAGCTGCCTGGTCCTGTCCGAAGGTTCAGTCTACCAGAGCCCACCAACCCAGAAGAGGCAAGCAATACACCAGAGAAATGAGAAGGGCCCAGAGTCACTGAGAATATTGGTTATCTGTGGGTTTCCATTTGATCAACTCCACTGTCAACACCTTTTCAAAAGAACTTTTTTATAGTACATATCACCTTAACTGTGTTATATTATTGCAACTACATTACACTCCCAGCGCACGGACCCGCATTACGCTCCCAACGCACGGACCCGCATTACTGTCCCAGCGCACAGACCCGTATTACACTCCCAGCGCAGGGACCTGTATTACACTCCCAGCGCACGGACCCGCATTACGCTCCCAGCGCACGAACCCGTATAACACTCCCAGCGCACAGACCAGTATTAATTTCGCATTCCCAGTATACAGAACTGTATTACACTTCAGTTTACAGACGAGCTTTCCATTCTCAGTACACAGGCGTGTATTTGGCCCCCATTATCCAGCTACTGCACATTGCTATTTTACATAATGTTAACATTTCCAGTCACCCACCTGTAATGGCAAATGAGAGTGATGAATTATTGTAGCAGTGAGATCATAATCCCTCAGTAATGAGCTCATCAATACAAAACGCATCACAATGTAAATATCTTAGCAACCAACAACAGGCTAATCGTTAAAAGCTAACAGAGCAATCCACCCAAATAAATACCCCATTAACCCCACTAACAGAGCAATCTGACCCAAATAAACACCCCATTGACCCCACTAACTGAGCAATCCGGCCCAACTAAATACCCTATTAAACCCACTAACAGAGCAATCCGACACAAATAAATACCCCATTAACCGCACTAACAGAGCAATCTGACCCAAATAAATACCCCCATTAACCGCACTAACAGAGCAATCTGACCCAAATAAATACCCCATTTTCCCCACTAACAGAGCAATCTGACCCAAATAAGTACCCCCATTAACCCCACTAACACAGCAATCCGACACAAATAAATACCCCATTAACCCCACTAACAGAGCAATCCAAACCAAATAAATACCCCATTAACCCCACTAACAGAGCAAACCAACCCAAATAAATACCCCATTAACCCAACTAACACAGCAATCCGAAACAAATAAATACCCCATTTAACCCAACTAACAGAGCAATCCAAGCAAATAAATACCCCATTAACCGCACTAACAGAGCAATCCGACCCAAATAAATACCCCATTAACCCCACTAACACAGCAATCTGACCCACATAAATACCCCATTAACCCCGCTAACAGAGCAATCCGACGCAAATAAATACCCCATTAACCCCACTAACAGAGCAATCCAACCCAAATAAATACCCCATTAACCCCACTAACAGAGCAATCCAACCCAAATAAATACCCCATTAACCCCATTAACACAGCAATCCGACCCAAATAAATACCCCATTAACCCCACTAACAGAGCAATCCGACCCAAATAAATACCCCATTAACCCCAATAACAGACCAATCTGACCCAAATAAATACACCATTAACCCCACTAAAACAGCAATCTGACCCAAATGAATACCCCATTAACCCCACTAACACAGCAATACGACCCAAATAAATACCCCCATTAACCCCACTAACACAGCAATCTGACCCAAATAAATACCCCATTAATCCCATTAACAGAGCAATCCGAACCAAATAAATACCCCATTAACCCCACTAACAGAGCAATCCGACCCAAATAAATACCCCATTAACCCCACTAACAGAGCTGTCCGCCCAAATAAATACCCCATTAACCCCACTAACAGAGCAATCCGACGCAAATAAATACCCCATTAACCCCACTCACACAGCAATCCGACCCAAATAAACACCCCATTAACCACACTAACAGAGCAAGCCGACCCAAATAAATACCCCATTAACCTCACTAACAGAGCAATCCAACCCAAATAAATACCCCATTAACCCCACTAACAGAGCAATCTGACCCAAATAAATACCCCATTAACCCCACTAACACAGCAATCTGACCCAAATAAATACCTGATTAACCCCACTAACAGAGCAATCTGACATAAAAAAATACCCCATTAACCCCAGTAACACAGCAATCCAACCCAAATAAATAACCGATTGACCCCACTAACGGAGATATCCAACCCAAATAAATACCCAATTAAACCCACTAACAGAGCAATGGAACCAAAATAAATACCCCATTAACCCCACTAACAGAGCTATCCACCCAAATAAATAACCCATTAACGCCACTAACAGAGCAATCCGACCCAAATAAATACCCCATTAACCCCACTAACACAGCTGGCCACCCAAATAAAAACCCCATTAACCCCACTAACAGAGCAATCCAACCCAAATAAATACCCCATTAACCTCATTAACAGAGCAATCCAACCAAAATAAATACCCCATTAACCCCACTAACAGAGCAAACAGACCCAAATAAATACCCCATTACCCCACAAACAGAGCAATCTGACCCACATAAATACCCCATTACCCCAATAACAGAGCAATCTGACCCACATAAATACCCCATTAACACCACTAACAGAGCAATCCGACCCAAATAAATACCCCCATTAACCCCACTAACAGAGCAATACGACACAATTAAATACCCCATTAACCCCAATAACAGAGCAAACTGACCCACATAAATACCCCACTTACCCCACTAACAGAGCAATCTGACCCAAATAAATACCCCATTAACCCCATTAACGCAGCAATCTGACCCAAATAAATACCCCATTAACCACACTAACAGAGCAATCTCACCCAAATAAATACCCCATTAACCCCGCTAACAGAGCAATCCGACGCAAATAAATACCCCATTAACACCACTAACAGAGCAATCCAACCCAAATAAATACCCCATTAACCCCACTAACAGAGCAATCCACCCAAATAAATATCCCATTAACCCCACTAACAGAGCAATCCAACCCAAATAAATACCCCATTAACCCCATTAACAGAGCAATCCGACCCAAATAAATACCCCATTAACCCCACTAACAGAGCAATCCGACCCAAATAAATACCCCATTAACCCCAATAACACAGCAATACGACCCAAATAAATGCCCCATTAACCACAATAACAGACCAATCTGACCCAAATAAATACCCCATTAACCCCACTAACACAGCAATCTAACCCAAATACCACATTGACCCCACTAACAGACCAATCTGACCCAAATAAATACCCCATTAACACCACTAACACAGCAATCTAACCCAAATATCCCATTAACCCCACCAACAGAGCAATCCGAACCAAATAAATACCCAATTAACCCCACTAACAGAGCAATCAGACCCAAATAAATACCCCATTAACCCCACTACCAGAGCAATCCAACCCAAATAAATACCCCATTAACCCCACTAACACAGCAATCTGACTGGTGGGACAGCGCCAGGTACCAACACTCTGATTGAAAACCAGTTGGAAGGGAGGCGTTATGCAGTGCAATGTGGTGCGGCACCACCTGCCTGGTCCTGTCCGAAGGTTCAGTCTACCAGAGCCCACCAACCCAGAAGAGGCAAGCAATACACCAGAGAAATGAGAAGGGCCCAGAGTCACTGAGAATATTGGTTATCTGTGGGTTTCCATTTGATCAGCTACACTGTCAACACCTTTTCAAAAGAACTTTTTTATAGTACATATCACCTTAACTGTGTTATATTATTGAAACCATATTACACTCCCAGCATATAGACGCATATTCCTTTTGCACTCCCAGCATACAGACCAGTATTAGTTTTGCTTTCCCAGTATACAATTCCATATTACACGCCCAGCATAAAGACCCATAATAGTTCTGCTTTCCCAGCATACAAACCTGTATTACGCACCCAGCACACAGACCCGTATTACACTCTGATTATACAGATCCGTATTCGCATTACACTCCCAGCGCACGGACCCACATTACACTCCCAGCGCACGGACCCGCATTACTGTCCCAGCGCACGGACCCGCATTACACTCCCAGCGCACGGACCCGTATTACACTCCCAGCGCACGGACCCGCATTACGCTCCCAGCGCACGGACCCGTATTACACTCCCAGCGCACGGACCCGTATTACAATCCCAGCGCACAGACCCGTATTAATTTCGCATTCCCAGTATACAGAACTGTATTACACTTCAGTTTACAGACTAGCTTTCCATTCTCAGTATACAGGCGTGTATTTGGCCCCCATTATCCAGCTACTGCACATTGCTCTTTTACATAATGTTAACATTTCCAGTCACCCACCTGTAATGGCAAATGAGAGTGATGAATTATTGTAGCAGTGAGATCATAATCCCTCAGTAATGAGCTCATCAATACAAAACACATCACAATGTAAATATCTTAGCAACCAACAACAGGCTAATCGTCAAAAGCTAACAGAGCAATCCACCCAAATAAATACCCCATTAACCCCACTAACAGAGCAATCCAACCCAAATAAATACCCCATTAACCCCACTAACACAGCAATCCAACCCAAATAAATACCCCATAAACCCCACTAACAGAGCAATCCAACCCAAATAAATACCCCATTAACCCCACTAACAGAGCAATCTGACCCACATAAATACCCCATTAACCCCACTAACACAGCAATCCAACCCAAATAAATACCCCATTAACACCACTAACAGAGCAATCCAACCCGAATAAACACCCCATTAACCCCACTAACAGAGGATTCCAACCCAAATAAACACCCCATTAACCCCACTAACAGAGCTATCCACCCAAATAAATACCCCATTAACTCAACTAACAGATCAATCCACCCAAATAAATACCCCATTAACCCCAATAAGAGCAATCTGACCCAAATAAATACCCCATTAAACCCACTAACAGAGCAATCCGACCCAAATAAAAACCCCATTAACCACAATAACAGACCAATCTAACCCAAATAAATACCTCATTAACCCCACTAACACAGCAATCTGACCCAAATAAATACCCCATTAACCCCACTTACAGAGCAATCCACCCAAATAAATACCGCATTAACCCCATTAACCGAGCAATCCGACCCAAATAAATACCCCATTAAACCCACTAACAGAGCAATCCAACCGGAATAAACACCCCATTAACCCCACTAACAGAGCTATCCACCCAAATAAATACCCCATTAACTCAACTAACAGATCAATCCACCCAAATAAATACCCCATTAACCCCAATAAGAGCAATCTGACCCAAATAAATACCCATTAACCACACTAACAGAGCAATTTGACCCAAATAAATACCCCATTAACCCCACTAACAGAGCAATCCGACCCAAATAAATACGCCATTAACCACAATAACAGACCAATCTAACCCAAATAAATACCTCATTAACCCCACTAACACAGCAATCTGACCCAAATAAATACCCCATTAACCCCACTTACAGAGCAATCCACCCAAATAAATATCGCATTAACCCCATTAACCGAGCAATCCGACCCAAATAAATACCCCATTAAACCCACTAACAGAGCAATCTAACCCAAATACCCCATTTAACCCCTCAATAACAGACCAATCTGACCCAAATAAATACCCCATTAACCCCACTAACACAGCAATCTAACCCAAATACCGCATTAACCCCACTAACAGACCAATCTGACCCAAATAAATACCCCATTAACCCCACTAACACAGCAATCTAACCCAAATACCCCATTAACCCCACTAACAGAGCAATCCAACCCAAATAAATACCCCATTAACCCCACTAACACAGCAATCTGACTGGTGGGGACAGCGCCAGGTACCAACACTCTGATTGAAAACCAGTTGGAAGGGAGGCGTTATGCAGTGCAATGTGTTGCGGCACCAGCTGCCTGGTCCTGTCCGAAGGTTCAGTCTACCAGAGCCCACCAACCCAGAAGAGGCAAGCAATACACCAGAGATATGAGAAGGGCCCAGAGTCACTGAGAATATTGGTTATCTGTGGGTTTCCATTTGATCAATTCCACTGTCAACACCTTTTCAAAAGAACTTTTTTATAGTACATATCACCTTAACTGTGTTATATTATTGAAACCATATTACACTCCCAGCATATAGACGCATATTCCTTTTGCACTCCCAGCATACAGACCAGTATTAGTTTTGCTTTCCCAGTATACAATTCCAAATTACACCCCCAGCATAAAGACCCATAATAGTTCTGCTTTCCCAGCATACAAACCCGTATTACGCACCCAGCACACAGACCCGTATTACACTCTGATTATACAGATCCGTATTCGCATTACACTCCCAGCGCACGGACCCACTTTACGCTTCCAGCGCACGGACCCGCAAAACGCTCCCAGCGGACGGACCCCGCATTACGCTCCAGCGCACGGACCCGCATTACGCTCCCAGCGCACGGACCCGCATTACGCTCCCAGCGCACGGACCCGCATTACGCTCCCAGCAAACGGACCCGCATTACGCTCTAGCGCACGGACCCGCATTACGCTCCCAGCGCACGGACCCGCATTACTGTCCCAGCGCACGGACCCGTATTACAATCCCAGCGCACAGACCCGTATTAATTTCGCATTCCCAGTATACAGAACTGTATTACACTTCAGTTTACAGACTAGCTTTCCATTCTCAGTACACAGGCGTGTATTTGGCCCCCATTATCCAGCTACTGCACATTGCTCTTTTACATAATGTTAACATTTCCAGTCACCCACCTGTAATGGCAAATGAGAGTGATGAATTATTGTAGCAGTGAGATCATAATCCCTCAGTAATGAGCTCATCAATACAAAACGCATCACAATGTAAATATCTTAGCAACCAACAACAGGCTAATCGTTAAAAGCTAACAGAGCAATCCACCCAAATAAATACCCCATTAACCCCACTAACAGAGCAATCCAACCCAAATAAATACCCCATTAACAGAGCAATCCAACCCAAATAAATACCCCATTGACAGAGCAATGCGACCCAAATAAATACCCCATTAACCCCACTAACAGAGCAATCTGACCCAAATAAATACCCCATTAACCCCACTAACACAGCAATCCGACCCAAATAAATAGCCCATTAACCCCACTAACACAGCAATTTGGCCCAAATAAATACCCCATTAACCCCAATAACAGAGCAATCCGACCCAAATAAATACCCCATTAACCCCACTAACAGAGCAATCCGACTCAAATAAATACCCCATTAAATATTTTAATTTAATCCTTAAAATCTCCAAAAGTGGCAGTGGCCTCTCCACTTCTGACTCAGTGCACATTCCTTCTCATAATAAAATTGCAAAATCGTTGTGACAGCCTGGCCAAGTTTCCCTTTGGGAAACTTTGGGATTTAGTCAGCCTGGCAATTCCCACCTGCCATATCATAACCAAAGACGACTGTGGGGTGAAACGATGCTTCAGTTGTACAGAACTCTGGTCAGAGTCCATCGAGAGTAACTGTGCTCAGTTGTGGGCACTGCACCTCAGGAAGGATATATTGGCTTTAGAGGGGGAGTCATGCAGATTTGTCAGAATGAAACTGGGGCTTAGAGTTACACTATCAGGACTGTGTTCATATTCCCCTGAGTTTAAGGCAATGTGGTGATCTGATCAAGGTGTTTAAAATGATAATTGGATTCAACAGGGCAGATAGGGAAAAACTATTTCTTCTGGTGATAGGGAATGTCAGAGCTAGTTCGAAGGACTAAGTTGACCCAAAGACCTGCTTCTATGTTCCCACATAGGTATTCCAGTAATATACATTACAGAGGCTCAGCCTGTGTTCTCGCTGCCCAATACCACAGTATTCACAGATTCAGGTTGGGAATTCACTCCAGAATAAACATTTCTCCGTTTAGTAGTCTTGATACCTACCTGTTCCCTGTGTGCCCAGTGTGTGGCTGCAGGTGGCTGTGCTGTTGACAGTTGTCCTCAATGCCACATCTGGCTGAGTTCTCCTGGTTTGCGCCAACACCTCCTGCTCCACTGTAACGGCAGTGGCAACGGGTGGGTCCGATGAGGGTGGTATGATTGTCTGAGTGGATACGTCCACCTTACTTCCGTCCTGTGCAGTTGGAATCCTCGGTTCCAGCTTGACTTCAGAGGGGTAGTCGAACAAGGGCAGGAAGGTGGGGTAAAAGGCCGGAATGGGCATGGGAAGGGGTGGGTATGGCGGCCCCTGGCCAGCGGGCTGACAGGCAACAGGACAGGGCACGTCCGGAGAGTCGTGGTGGGTTGGGGGAGGAGCTGGTTGCGGTCCTTCTCCTGACCTGTGTCTCTCTTCAGTACCGAGGAGGGGTCCCCCGGACGAGGTGGGGGTGTTATCCGGAAGAGCTCCGGGGCCAGCTGGCCGTGTGGGGGAAAGGGTTACCCGGATGCGTGAAAGGACAGTCCTGGCGGAAGAGGAATCGCGGGGATCTGGAGGGCTGGAGTGGGGCTTCTGTTCTGTGGGGGTGCCAGGACAGGGCGGTTCACCCGTATCTGCCAGCGCGTGTCCGGGAACGCTGCTCCCGCCGGCGAGCTGCTCCCTCTGCTCTGGGCCACTTTGCGGGCGCCGCTCCTGCGTCTCGCGGAACGTGGGGCTCGGCGGCTGGCCCAGCTCACCTCTCACTGCCCTGGCAGAGGTGGGAGAGTCCTCACTGGATCGGTTGATGGCCCCCCGCCGTCGACTGGCTATCCCCTCGGGGAGCGGAGTGCTGACCTGAGGACCGGGGGAAGGGGGCTTCCTGCGTGAGGAGAAGGTGATGGCGACGATGGGCTTCACAGGCTGTGACGGGGGGGACTGGATGCAGTCACTCACGGGGGAGTCCCGATCCATGGCTTTCAGCTGCTGGTCCATGTCCCTGCGCAGGGGGGTCCGCAGCTGCACGGTGGTGTCAAACGGATTGTCAGAGAGTTTCTGGAGCTGGTTGGAGAGCTGGGATCGCGCTGCGTTGACAGATTGGAATGCTGCAGATGGGATGGTGGGCGGCTCAATCTCTGAGGCGGTGTCTACCGACGAAGCAAGATCTGACGGCAGTGATATATCCTCCGCATCCAGCAAACAGTCATCCTGCCAAAGACACAAAGGTTATTTTCATCTGCTCTTTCATTTGAGGCTGGAATGCACTCCCTGAGAATGTGATGGAAGGAGATTCGATCGTGGCCTGTGAAAGAGAATTGTATCATTAGCTGAAAGGATAAGAGCTTTTTTTCAGGTTGGATAATGGAGTGCCACGAGGATCAGTCCTTGGACCTCAATTATTTACTATCTATATTAATGACCTGGCGGGGGCGGGGTGGGGTGGGGGGGGGGGGGCAGAGTGTAATGTATCCAAATTTCCTGACGATACAAAAATAGATGGGAGAGCATGTTGTGATGAGGTCAGAAGGAGCTCATGTCGTTTCCAGCAGCCAGTGTCAACATCAAATACTGTGACAACTGGAATATTAGGGGGTTAGATACAGGGAAGAGCTCCCTCTACACTGTCCCCATTAAACAGTCACAGGACAGGTCCAGCACGGGGTTAGATACAGAATAAAGCTCCCTCTACACTGTCCCCATCACACACTCCCAGGACAGGGACAGCACGGGGTTCGATACAGAGTAATGCTCCCTCTACACTGTCCCCATCAAACACTCCCAGGACAGGTACAGCATGGGGTTAGATACAGAGTAAAGCTCCCTCTACACCGTCCACATCACACACTCCCAGGACAGGTACAGCACGGGGTTAGATACAGAGTAAAGCTCACACTACACTGTCCCCATCAAACACTCCCAGGACATGTACAGCACGGAGTTAGATACAGAGTAAATCTCCCTCTACACTGTCCCCATCAAACACTCCCAGGACAGGTACAGCACAGGGTTAGATAAAGAGGAAAGCTCCCTCTACACTGTCGCCATCAAACACTCCCAGGGCAGGTACAGCACAGAGTAACATACAGAGTAAAGCTCCCTCTACACTGTTCCCATCAAACACTCCCAGGGCTGGTACAGCACGGAGTTGGATACATAGTAAAGTTCCCTCTATTCTGTCCCCATCAAACACTCCCCAGGGCAGGTACAGCACGGGGTTAGATACAGAGTAAAGCTCCCTCTACACTGTCCCCATCAAACACTCCCAGGGCAGGTACAGCACAGAGTTAGATACAGAGTAAAGCTCCCTCGACACTGTCCCCATCAAACACTCCCAGGACAGGTACAGCACGTGGTTAGATACAGAGTAAAGCTCCCTCTATTCTGTCCCCATCAAACACTCCCAGGACAGGTACAGCACGGGGTTAGATACAGAATAAAGCTCCCTCTATTCTGTCCCTATCAAACACTCCCAGGACATGTACAGCACGGAGTTAGATACAGAGTAAATCTCCCTCTACACTGTCCCCATCAAACACTCCCAGGACAGGTACAGCACAGGGTTAGATAAAGAGGAAAGCTCCCCCTACACTGTCGCCATCAAACACTCCCAGGGCAGGTACAGCACAGAGTAACATACAGAGTAAAGCTCCCTCTACACTGTTCCCATCAAACACTCCCAGGGCTGGTACAGCACGGAGTTAGATACATAGTAAAGTTCCCTCTATTCTGTCCCCATCAAACACTCCCCAGGGCAGGTACAGCACGGGGTTAGATACAGAGTAAAGTTCCCTCTACACTGTCCCCATCAAACACTCCCAGGACAGGTAAAGCACGGGGTTAGATACAGAGTAAAGCTCCCTCTACACTGTCCCCATCAAACACTCCCAGGACAGGTACAGCACGGGGTTAGATACAGAATAAAGCTCCCTTTACTCAATCCCCATCAAACACTCCCAGGACAGGTGCAGCACCGGTTTAGATACAGAGTAAAGCTCCCTGTACACCGTCCCCATCAAACACTCCCAGGGTAGGTACAGCACGGGATTAGAAACAGAGTAAATCTCCCTCTACAGTGTCCCCATCAAACACTCCCAGGACAGGTACAGCACAGGGATAGATACAGAGTAAAGCTCCCTCTACACTGTCCCCATCAAAAACACCCAGGACAGGTACAGCACGGGGTTAGATACAGAGTAAAGCTCCCTCTACACTGACCCCATCAAACACTCCCAGGACAGGTACAGCATAAGGTTAAATACAGGGTAAAGCTCCCTTTTTCTCTGTCCCAACAAACACTCCCAGTACAGGTGCAGCATGGGATCACATACAGGGTAAATCTTCCTCTCCACTGTCCCCATCAAGCAGTCCCAGGACAGGTAAAGCACCAGGTTAGATACAGAATAAAGCTCCCTCTACACTATCCGCATCAAACACTCCCCGGGCAGGTACAGCATGGGATCACATACAGGGTAAATCTCCCTCTCCACTGTCCCCATCAAACACTCCCAGGGCAGGTACAGCACCGGGTTAGATACAGAATAAAGCTCCCTCTCCACTGTCCCCATCAAACACTCCCAGGACAGGTACAGCACGGGATTAGATACAGAGTAAATCTCCCTCTACACTGTCCCCATCAAGCACTCCCAGGACAGGTGCAGCACAGGTCAGAACAGGCCAACATCAGATAACAAACCAGGTCTACAGACAAAAGCACTTTCTCAACCATACCTGAGGGTGGATGAAATTTTTGGATGTTTGAAGTAATTCGGCTTTGATTTCCTCAATCTTCCTCCTGTCCTCTTCATCCAGGATTGGGAGTGGGTCAGGAGGCGGCATTAACAGCTTCATCTGTTCCTCATCTAGATCAAAGGGTTAGGTGGTTAGATTCTGCTCACTGTGGCTCTCAGTACCTCAGAGACTGAGTACATTGTGACTCTTGGATACAGCATCTGGCCACTTTGTTACTCTGAGACTGGCGGCTGAGAGGCCCCACTTTTTGCACCCCTGTCATTTCTCATGTTCCCACACACTGAGGCGGCGAGTATGGTATTTTTCACATTGTGAGTTAAGGGATGCTCCAGCAGAGCAGCAGGACAGTTGCCTCATCAGTTTTCTCTCCATGTTAGTTTGATTCAATCCTCTGTTCACTCACCATTGTCTGTCAATGTTCCTCTTTTAGAAATCAACCTCCTTTAACTGTCCCATCAAAAACTCCCAGGACAGGTACAGCACGGGGTTAGATACAGAGTAAAGTTCCCTCTATACTGTCCCCATCAAACACTCCCAGGACAGGTACAGCACGTGGTTAGATACAGAGTAAAGCTCCCGCTATACTGTCCCCATCAAACACTCCCAGGACAGGTACAGCACGGGGTTAGATACAGAGTAAAGCTCCCTCTACACTGTCCCCATCAAACACTCCCAGGACAGGTACAGGAAGGGGTTAGATACAGAGTAAATCTCCCTCTACACTGTCCCCATCAAACACTCCCAGGACAGGTACAGCATGAGGTTAGATACAGAGTAAAGTTCCCTCTACACTGTCCCCATCAAACACTCCCAGGACAGGTACAGCACGGGGTTAGATACAGAGTAAAGCTCCCTCTACACTGTCCCCACCAAACACTCGCAGGACAGGTACAGCATGAGGTTAGTTACAGAGTAAAACTCCCTCTACACTGTCCCCATCAAACACTCCCAAGACAGGTACAGCACGGGGTTAGATACAGAGTAAAGCTCCCTCTACGCTGTCCCCATCAAACACTCCCAGGACAGGTACAGCACGTGGTTAGATACAGAGTAAAGCTCCCGCTATACTGTCCCCATCAAACACTCCCAGGACAGGTACAGCACGGGGTTAGATACAGAGTAAAGCTCCCTCTACACTGTCCCCATCAAACACTCCCAGGACAGGTACAGGAAGGGGTTAGATACAGAGTAAATCTCCCTCTACACTGTCCCCATCAAACACTCCCAGGACAGGTACAGCATGAGGTTAGATATAGAGTAAAGTTCCCTCTACACTGTCCCCATCAAACACTCCCAGGACAGGTACAGCACGGGGTTAGATACAGAGTAAAGCTCCCTCTACACTGTCCCCACCAAACACTCGCAGGACAGGTACAGCATGAGGTTAGTTACAGAGTAAAACTCCCTCTACACTGTCCCCATCAAACACTCCCAAGACAGGTACAGCACAGGGTTAGATACAGAGTAAAGCTCCCTCTACGCTGTCCCCATCAAACACTCCCAGGACAGGTACAGCACAGGGTTAGATACAGAGTAAAGCTCCCTCTTCACTGTCCCCATCAAACACTCTCAGGGCAGGTACAGCACAGGGTTAGATACAGAGTAAAGCTCCCTCTTCACTGTCCCCATCAAACACTCGCAGGGCAGGTATAGCATGGGGTTAGATACAGAGTAAAGCTCCCTCTACACTGTCCCCATCAAACACTCCCAGGACTGGTACAGCACGGGGTTAGATACAGAGTAAAGCTCCCTCTACACTGTCCCCATCAAACACTCCCAGGACAGGTACAGCATGGGGTTAGATACAGAGTAAAGCTCCCTCTACACTGTCCCCATCAAACACTCCCAGGACAGGTACAGCACGGGGTTAGATACAGAGTAAAGCTCCCTCTACACTGTCCCCATCAAACACTCCCAGGACAGGTACAGCACGGGGTTAGATACAGAGTAAAGCTCCCTCGACACTGTCCCCATCAAACACTCCCAGGACAGACTGTTTTCCAGCGATGACAATATAAACAGGAAGGGGATATGAGGATAGCCAAGGCTGTTTGCTGGTTCTCTCACCATGTGTTCTGTGTTTCACTTTGTCTGCTGCCCTGGTGGGAATACTTTCCTGTGTTGCAGTGCTCTGATCTCGGAGCAGGTTGGATACTCGTGCAGCCAGCGAGTCAGTGCTGCTGTCTTCATCAAGCCCTCCATCTCTGCTGCTGCTGTTGACACTGAGCGCATGGGCCCTCTCAGGCTGGCTGGCACATGGGGGACCAGATGGGGTTGCTAGTGCTTTGGAGGCAGTCAGTTTGACGGTCTTGGAGGTGGTTCTGGAAAACTCTGCTGACTCCGCTGAGGCTGGCCTGCCAGCGGTGGCCCCGCTGCACCCCTCAGGTTCGGCTCTGTCCACACGGGGAACGAAGGCCGGTTGTGTTGCCCCTTCTCCACTTGCAGTTGAGGCTTGTCTCTCGAGGGGCTCTCCCCACTGCCGCTCCCCCTCCCCTGGGAGTGAGCGCGCAATGCAGCTGGTATTCCCGATGGTGGGAGGTGTCCTATGGCCTAAGTCCTCTCCTGTCCCGGGACCCTCTCCGAATAGGCTGTTGGACTGTGGGCTTGTGACTGTCCACCGAGATAGGAACTCCTCCACATTCGCCGGGGTCACCGCCTCCTCCTTATTGGGGCCAAGCTTCTCTGGTATAAAGTCTGTGGCGACGGAGCCCTGCCGGTTGGTCAGAGGAGTTCCTGTTTCACCTAACAGCTTACGGATCTCACTCAGAGTCTTCAGACCGATGAGTTCATCCTCATGCCAGGGAGTATCATCACGGTGGAGGTGAGAGCGGACACAGCTCTGGGTGCCAGGCGAGCAAGCCTCCACCCCCTCTCCAGTCAGTTGGAGGGCGGCTGCAGGAGGTGCAGCAGGCCCTCGATTGCTACCTGGGGAGGAGCAGAGAGGCATGGGCTCATGGACAACCACATCGGCGGCACTTCCCAAACCGTGCAAAGACTGCCCAACCGTCCTGGACAGAGACTTGGAGTTCAGGCCCGAGGACACATTCAGCGGTGGAAGGACTGGCTTTTCTCCCCCCTCAGGCGAGACCTTCGGGGCCGGCTGCCTGTGGGCTGGGAGCTGGTGGGAGAAGTCTAGCTGTCTGGTGGCAGAAGGATACGCAGTGCCGCACTGGCTGACAGCTGGAACTGTGGCCATCCCCGCAGCCAGCTGGGAATGAATCAGGGCGTCCTGGCCTCTGTCACAACCACTGGGAATGGACGTGCTGTGGGTCAGAGTATCAGAACTGAAGCTGCATCTTGAAACATGATCCAACGAAGAGAG
Source organism: Isurus oxyrinchus (assembly GCA_026770705.1). Taxonomy (NCBI): domain Eukaryota; kingdom Metazoa; phylum Chordata; class Chondrichthyes; order Lamniformes; family Lamnidae; genus Isurus; species Isurus oxyrinchus. The sequence goes on along the minus strand of JANJGN010001691.1, from coordinate 99,813 downwards.
CTCTGTAATTTAAATAAGTCAGCATCAGGAATTAACAACATCTAAAAATCACAGTCTGTTCATAAAGCAAATGGAAAATCAGGGCACTTTATTTTTCAGAAAATAGGAGTGTAAAATTCGATCTATTTGTCCTGTTGGGCGGGTGTGAGGCTGGTGTAAAACTGAGCAGCCGGACAGAGCAGCTCGGGCCCTGGTCCAGGATCCACCTGAGCAAGGACAACATGTGGTAAAAGTGGCATTGCCGTCTGGGAAAAGTGAATCATTTATTCATTCCCCGGATGTGGGCATCACTGGCAAATCGAACAATTATTGACCATCCCTATCGGAAATTAATGTTGACCTTCAGGGCAATGCAGACATCACGTGAATCAAAAATCAGTGACTCAAATGACAACAGGCAGTTACACCTCACTCCCCACTGAACACAGACACTCCAACCTCACTTCCCACTGAACACAGACACTCAAACCTCACTCCCCACTGAACACAGACACTCCAACCTCACTCCCCACTGAACACAGACACTCCAACCTCACTCCCCACTGAACACAGACACTCCAACCTCACGCCCCACTGAACACAGACACTCCAACCTCACTCCCCACTGAACACAGACACTCCAACCTCACTCCCCACTGAACACAGACACTCAAACCTCACTCCCCACTAACACAGACACTCCAACCTCACTCCCCACTGAACACAGACACTCAAACCTCACTCCCCACTGAACACAGACACTCCAACCTCACTCCCCACCGAACACACACTCCACCCTCACTCCCCACTGAACACAGACACTCCAAACACACTCCCCACTGAACACAGACACTCCAACCTCACTCCTCACTGAACACAGACGCTCGACCTCACTCCCCACTGAAAACACACACTCCAAACTCCAACCTCACTCCCCTACTGAACACAGACACTCCAACATCACTCCACCACTGAACACAGACACTCCAACCTCAAACCACCACTGAACACAGACACTCCAACCTCACTCCCCACTGAACACAGACACTCCAACCTCACTCCCCACTGAAGACAGACACTCCAACCTCACTCAGCACTGAACACAGACACTCCAACCTCACTCAGCACTGAACACAGAAACTCCAACCTCACTCAGCACTGAACACAGACACTCCAACCTCACTCCCCACTGAACACTGACACTCCAACCTCACTCCCCACTGAACACAGACCCTCCAACCTCACTCCCCCACTGAACACAGACACTCCAACCTCACTCCCCCACTGAACACAGACACTCCAACCTCACTCCCCACTGAACACAGACACTCCAACCTCACTCCCCACTGAACACAGACACTCCAACCACACTCCCCCACTGAACACAGACACTCCAACCTCACTCCCCACTGAACACAGACACTCCAACCTCACTCCCCCACTGAACACAGAGACTCCAACCTCACTCAGCACTGAACACAGACACTCCAACCTCACTCCCCACTGAACACAGAAACTCCAACCTCACTCCCCACTGAACACAGACACTCCAACCTCACTCCCCACTGAACACAGACACTCCAACCTCACTCCCCACTGAACACAGACACTCCAACCTCACTCCCACTGAACACAGACACTCAAACCTCACTCCCCACTAACACAGACACTCCAACCTCACTCCCCACTGAACACAGACACTCAAACCTCACTCCCCACTGAACACAGACACTCCAACCTCACTCCCCACCGAACACACACTCCACCCTCACTCCCCACTGAACACAGACACTCCAAACTCACTCCCCACTGAACACAGACACTCCAACCTCACTCCTCACTGAACACAGATGCTCGACCTCACTCCCCACTGAAAACACACACTCCAAACTCCAACCTCACTCCCCTACTGAACAGAGACACTCCAACATCACTCCACCACTGAACACAGACACTCCAACCTCAAACCACCACTGAACACAGACACTCCAACCTCACTCCCCACTGAACACAGACACTCCAACCTCACTCCCCACTGAAGACAGACACTCCAACCTCACTCAGCACTGAACACAGACACTCCAACCTCACTCAGCACTGAACACAGAAACTCCAACCTCACTCAGCACTGAACACAGACACTGCAACCTCACTCCCCACTGAACACTGACACTCCAACCTCACTCCCCACTGAACACAGACACTCCAACCTCACTCCCCCACTGAACACAGACACTCCAACCTCACTCCCCCACTGAACACAGACACTCCAACCTCACTCCCCACTGAACACAGACACTCCAGCCTCACTCCCCACTGAACACAGACACTCCAACCACACTCCCCCACTGAACACAGACACTCCAACCTCACTCCCCACTGAACACAGACACTCCAACCTCACTCCCCCACTGAACACAGACACTCCAACCTCACTCCCCCACTGAACACAGACACTCCAACCTCACTCCCCCACTGAACACAGACACTCCAACCTCACTCCCCACTGAACACAGACACTCCAACCTCACTCCCCACTGAACACAGACACTCCAACCTCACTCCCCACTGAACACAGACACTCCAACCTCACTCCCCCACTGAACACAGACACTCAAACCTCACTCCCCACTAATTACAGACACTCCAACCTCACTCCCCACTGAACACAGACACTCCAACCTCACTCCCCACTGAACACAGACACTCCAACCTCACACCCCCACTGAACACAGACACTCCAACCTCACTCCCCCACTGAACACAGAAACTCCAACCTCACTCCCCACTGATTATAGAGACTCCAACCTCACTCCCCACTGAACACAGACACTCCGACTTCAATCCCCACTGATCACAGACACTCCGACCTCACTCCTCACTGAACACAGACACTCCGACCTCACTCCTCACTGAACACAGACACTCCAACCTCACTCCTCACTGAACACAGACACTCCAACCTCACTCCCCCACTGAACAGACACTCCAACCTCACTCCCCCACTGAACACAGACACTCCAACCACACTCCCCCACTGAACACAGACACTCCAACCTCACTCCCCACTGAACACAGACCCTCCAACCTCACTCCCCACTGAACACAGACACTCCAACCTCACTCCCCACTGAACACAGACACTCCAAACTCACTCCCCCACTGAACACAGACACTCCAACATCACTCCCCACTGAACACAGACACTCCAACCTCACTCCCCCACTGAACACAGACACTCCAACCTCACTCCCCACTGATTATAGAGACTCCAACCTCACTCCCCACTGAACAGAGACACTCCGACTTCAATCCCCACTGATCACAGACACTCCGACCTCACTCCTCACTGAACACAGACACTCCGACCTCACTCCTCACTGAACACAGACACTCCAACCTCACTCCTCACTGAACACAGACACTCAAACCTCACTCCCCCACTGAACAGACACTCCAACCTCACTCCCCCACTGAACACAGACACTCCAACCACACTCCCACACTGAACACAGACACTCCAACCTCACTCCCCACTGAACACAGACCCTCCAACCTCACTCCCCCACTGAACACAGACACTCCAACCTCACTCCCCACTGAACACAGACACTCCAACCTCACTCCCCACTGAACACAGACACTCCAACCTCACTCCCCACTGAACACAGACACTCCAACCTCACTCCCCACTGAACACAGACACTCCAACCTCACTCCCCACTGAATACAGACCCTCCAACCTCACTCCCACACTGAACACAGACACTCCAACCTCACTCCCCACTGAACACAGACACTCCAACCTCACTCCCCACTGAACACAGACACTCCAACCTCACTCCCCACTGAACACAGACACTCCAACCTCACTCCCCACTGAACACAGACACTCCAACCTCACTCCCCACTGAACACACACTCCAACCTCACTCCCCACTGAACACAGACACTCAAACCTTACTCCCCACTAACACAGACACTCCAACCTCACTCCCCACTGAACACAGACACTCAAACCTCACTCCCCACTGAACACAGACACTCCAACCTCACTCCCCACCGAACACACACTCCACCCTCACTCCCCACTGAACACAGACACTCCAAACTCACTCCCCACTGAACACAGACACTCCAACCTCACTCCTCACTGATCACAGACGCTCGACCTCACTCCCCACTGAAAACACACACTCCAAACTCCAACCTCACTCCCCTACTGAACACAGACACTCCAACATCACTCCACCACTGAACACAGACACTCCAACCTCAAACCACCACTGAACACAGACACTCCAACCTCACTCCCCACTGAACACAGACACTCCAACCTCACTCCCCCACTGAACACAGAGACTCCAACCTCACTCAGCACTGAACACAGACACTCCAACATCACTCCCCACTGAACACAGAAACTCCAACCTCACTCCCCCACTGAACACAGACACTCCAACCTCACTCCCCCACTGAACACAGACACTCCAACCTCACTCCCCACTGAACACAGACACTCCAACCTCACTCCCCACTGAACACAGACACTCCAACCTCACTCCCCACTGAACACAGACACTCCAACCTCACTCCCCCACTGAACACAGACACTCAAACCTCACTCCCCACTAATTACAGACACTCCAACCTCACTCCCCACTGAACACAGACACTCCAACCTCACTCCCCACTGAACACAGACACTCCAACCTCACACCCCCACTGAACACAGACACTCCAACCTCACTCCCCCACTGAACACAGAAACTCCAACCTCACTCCCCACTGATTATAGAGACTCCAACCTCACTCCCCACTGAACACAGACACTCCGACTTCAATCCCCACTGATCACAGACACTCCGACCTCACTCCTCACTGAACACAGACACTCCGACCTCACTCCTCACTGAACACAGACACTCCAACCTCACTCCTCACTGAACACAGACACTCCAACCTCACTCCCCCACTGAACAGACACTCCAACCTCACTCCCCCACTGAACACAGACACTCCAACCACACTCCCCCACTGAACACAGACACTCCAACCTCACTCCCCACTGAACACAGACCCTCCAACCTCACTCCCCCACTGAACACAGACACTCCAACCTCACTCCCCACTGAACACAGACACTCCAACCTCACTCCCCACTGATTATAGGGACTCCAACCTCACTCCCCACTGAACACAGACACTCCAACATCACTCCCCACTGAACACAGACACTCCAACCTCACTCCCCCACTGAACACAGACACTCCAACCTCACTCCCCACTGATTATAGAGACTCCAACCTCACTCCCCACTGAACACAGACACTCCGACTTCAATCCCCACTGATCACAGACACTCCGACCTCACTCCTCACTGAACACAGACACTCCGACCTCACTCCTCACTGAACACAGACACTCCAACCTCACTCCCCACTGAACACAGACACTCCAACCACACTCCCCCACTGAACACAGGCACTCCAACCTCACTCCCCACTGAACACACACTCCAATCTCACTCCCCACTGAACACAGACACTCAAACCTTACTCCCCACTAACACAGACACTCCAACCTCACTCCCCACTGAACACAGACACTCAAACCTCACTCCCCACTGAACACAGACACTCCAACCTCACTCCCCACCGAACACACACTCCACCCTCACTCCCCACTGAACACAGACACTCCAAACTCACTCCCCACTGAACACAGACACTCCAACCTCACTCCTCACTGAACACAGACGCTCGACCTCACTCCCCACTGAAAACACACACTCCAAACTCCAACCTCACTCCCCTACTGAACACAGACACTCCAACATCACTCCACCACTGAACACAGACACTCCAACCTCAAACCACCACTGAACACAGACACTCCAACGTCACTCCCCACTGAACACAGACACTCCAACCTCACTCCCCCACTGAACACAGAGACTCCAACCTCACTCAGCACTGAACACAGACACTCCAACCTCACTCCCCACTGAACACAGAAACTCCAACCTCACTCCCCCACTGAACACAGACACTCCAACCTCACTCCCCCACTGAACACAGACACTCCAACCTCACTCCCCACTGAACACAGACACTCCAACCTCACTCCCCACTGAACACAGACACTCCAACCTCACTCCCCACTGAACACAGACACTCCAACCTCACTCCCCCACTGAACACAGACACTCAAACCTCACTCCCCACTAATTACAGACACTCCAACCTCACTCCCCACTGAACACAGACACTCCAACCTCACTCCCCACTGAACACAGACACTCCAACCTCACACCCCCACTGAACACAGACACTCCAACCTCACTCCCCCACTGAACACAGAAACTCCAACCTCACTCCCCACTGATTATAGAGACTCCAACCTCACTCCCCACTGAACACAGACACTCCGACTTCAATCCCCACTGATCACAGACACTCCGACCTCACTCCTCTCTGAACACAGACACTCCGACCTCACTCCTCACTGAACACAGACACTCCAACCTCACTCCTCACTGAACACAGACACTCCAACCTCACTCCCCCACTGAACAGACACTCCAACCTCACTCCCCCACTGAACACAGACACTCCAACCACACTCCCCCACTGAACACAGACACTCCAACCTCACTCCCCACTGAACACAGACCCTCCAACCTCACTCCCCCACTGAACACAGACACTCCAACCTCACTCCCCACTGAACACAGACACTCCAACCTCACTCCCCACTGAACACAGACACTCCAACCTCACTCCCCCACTGAACACAGACACTCCAACATCACTCCCCACTGAACACAGACACTCCAACCTCACTCCCCCACTGAACACAGACACTCCAACCTCACTCCCCACTGATCATAGAGACTCCAACCTCACTCCCCACTGAACACAGACACTCCGACTTCAATCCCCACTGATCACAGACACTCCGACCTCACTCCTCACTGAACACAGACACTCCGACCTCACTCCTCACTGAACACAGACACTCCAACCTCACTCCCCACTGAACACAGACACTCCAACATCACTCCACCACTGAACACAGACACTCCAACCTCAAAACACCACTGAACACAGACACTCCAACCTCACTCCCCACTGAACACAGACACTCCAACCTCACTCCCCCACTGAACACAGAGACTCCAACCTCACTCAGCACTGAACACAGACACTCCAACCTCACTCCCCACTGAACACAGAAACTCCAACCTCACTCCCCCACTGAACACAGACACTCCAACCTCACTCCCCCACTGAACACAGACACTCCAACCTCACTCCCCACTGAACACAGACACTCCAACCTCACTCCACACTGAACACAGACACTCCAACCTCACTCCCCACTGAACACAGACACTCCAACCTCACTCCCCCACTGAACACAGACACTCAAACCTCACTCCCCACTAATTACAGACACTCCAACCTCACTCCCCACTGAACACAGACACTCCAACCTCACTCCCCACTGAACACAGACACTCCAAACTCACACCCCCACTGAACACAGACACTCCAACCTCACTCCCCCACTGAACACAGAAACTCCAACCTCACTCCCCACTGATTATAGAGACTCCAACCTCACTCCCCACTGAACACAGACACTCCGACTTCAATCCCCACTGATCACAGACACTCCGACCTCACTCCTCACTGAACACAGACACTCCGACCTCACTCCTCACTGAACACAGACACTCCAACCTCACTCCTCACTGAACACAGACACTCCAACCTCACTCCCCCACTGAACAGACACTCCAACCTCACTCCCCCACTGAACACAGACACTCCAACCACACTCCCCCACTGAACACAGACACTCCAACCTCACTCCCCACTGAACACAGACACTCCAACCTCACTCCCCACTGAACACAGACACTCCAACCTCACTCCCCCACTGAACACAGACACTCCAACATCACTCCCCACTGAACACAGACACTCCAACCTCACTCCCCCACTGAACACAGACACTCCAACCTCACTCCCCACTGATTATAGAGACTCCAACCTCACTCCCCACTGAACACAGACACTCCGACTTCAATCCCCACTGATCACAGACACTCCGACCTCACTCCTCACTGAACACAGACACTCCGACCTCACTCCTCACTGAACCCAGACACTCCAACCTCACTCCCCACTGAACACAGACACTCCAACCACACTCCCCCACTGAACACAGGCACTCCAACCTCACTCCCCACTGAACACAGACACTCCAACCTCACTCCCCCACTGAACACAGAGACTCCAACCTCACTCAGCACTGAACACAGACACTCCAACCTCACTCCCCACTGAACACAGAAACTCCAACCTCACTCCCCCACTGAACACAGACACTCCAACCTCACTCCCCCACTGAACACAGACACTCCAACCTCACTCCCCACTGAACACAGACACTCCAACCTCACTCCCCACTGAACACAGACACTCCAACCTCACTCCCCACTGAACACAGACACTCCAACCTCACTCCCCCACTGAACACAGACACTCAAACCTCACTCCCCACTAATTACAGACACTCCAACCTCACTCCCCACTGAACACAGAAACTCCAACCTCACTCCCCACTGAACACAGACACTCCAACCTCACACCCCCACTGAACACAGACACTCCAACCTCACTCCCCCACTGAACACAGAAACTCCAACCTCACTCCCCACTGATTATAGAGACTCCAACCTCACTCCCCACTGAACACAGACACTCCGACTTCAATCCCCACTGATCACAGACACTCCGACCTCACTCCTCACTGAACACAGACACTCCGACCTCACTCCTCACTGAACACCGACACTCCAACCTCACTCCTCACTGAACACAGACACTCCAACCTCACTCCCCCACTGAACAGACACTCCAACCTCACTCCCCCACTGAACACAGACACTCCAACCACACTCCCCCACTGAACACAGACACTCCAACCTCACTCCCCACTGAACACAGACCCTCCAACCTCACTCCCCCACTGAACACAGACACTCCAACCTCACTCCCCACTGAACACAGACACTCCAACCTCACTCCCCACTGAACACAGACACTCCAACCTCACTCCCCCACTGAACACAGACACTCCAACATCACTCCCCACTGAACACAGACACTCCAACCTCACTCCCCCACTGAACACAGACACTCCAACCTCACTCCCCACTGATTATAGAGACTCCAACCTCACTCCCCACTGAACACAGACACTCCGACTTCAATCCCCACTGATCACAGACACTCCGACCTCACTCCTCACTGAACACAGACACTCCGACCTCACTCCTCACTGAACACAGACACTCCAACCTCACTCCTCACTGAACACAGACACTCCAACCTCACTCCCCCACTGAACAGACACTCCAACCTCACTCCCCCACTGAACACAGACACTCCAACCACACTCCCCCACTGAACACAGACACTCCAACCTCACTCCCCACTGAACACAGACACTCCAACCTCACTCCCCCACTGAACACAGACACTCCAACCTCACTCCCCACTGAACACAGACACTCCAACCTCACTCCCCACTGAACACAGACACTCCAACCTCACTCCCCACTGAACACAGACACTCCAACCTCACTCCCCACTGAACACAGGCACTCCAACCTCACTCCCCACTGAACACAGACCCTCCAACCTCACTCCCCCACTGAACACAGACACTCCAACCTCACTCCCCACTGAACACAGACACTCCAACCTCACTCCCCACTGAACACAGACACTCCAACCTCACTCCCCACTGAACACAGACACTCCAACCTCACTCCCCACTGAACACAGACACTCCAACCTCACTCCCCACTGAACACACACTCCAACCTCACTCCCCACTGAACACAGACACTCAAACCTCACTCCCCACTAACACAGACACTCCAACCTCACTCCCCACTGAACACAGACACTCAAACCTCACTCCCCACTGAACACAGACACTCCAACGTCACTCCCCACCGAACACACACTCCACCCTCACTCCCCACTGAACACAGACACTCCAACCTCACTCCTCACTGAACACAGACGCTCGACCTCACTCCCCACTGAAAACACACACTCCAAACTCCAACCACACTCCCCTACTGAACACAGACACTCCAACATCACTCCACCACTGAACACAGACACTCCAACCTCAAACCACCACTGAACACAGACACTCCAACCTCACTCCCCACTGAACACAGACACTCCAACCTCACTCCCCACTGAAGACAGACACTCCAACCTCACTCAGCACTGAACACAGACACTCCAACCTCACTCAGCACTGAACACAGAAACTCCAACCTCACTCAGCACTGAACACAGACACTCCAACCTCACTCCCCCACTGAACACAGACACTCCAACCTCACTCCCCCACTGAACACAGACACTCCAACCTCACTCCCCACTGAACACAGACACTCCAACCTCACTCCCCACTGAACACAGACAATCCAACCACACTCCCCCACTGAACACAGACACTCCAACCTCACTCCCCACTGAACACAGACACTCCAACCTCACTCCCCCACTGAACACAGAGACTCCAACCTCACTCAGCACTGAACACAGACACTCCAACCTCACTCCCCACTGAACACAGAAACTCCAACCTCACTCCCCCACTGAACACAGACACTCCAACCTCACTCCCCCACTGAACACAGACACTCCAACGTCACTCCCCACTGAACACAGACGCTCCAACCTCACTCCCCACTGAACACAGACACTCCAACCTCACTCCCCACTGAACACAGACACTCCAACCTCACTCCCCCACTGAACACAGACACTCAAACCTCACTCCCCACTAATTACAGACACTCCAACCTCACTCCCCACTGAACACAGACACTCCAACCTCACTCCCCACTGAACACAGACACTCCAACCTCACACCCCCACTGAACACAGACACTCCAACCTCACTCCCCCACTGAACACAGACACTCCAACCTCACTCCCCACTGATTATAGAGACTCCAACCTCACTCCCCACTGAACAAAGACACTCCGACTTCAATCCCCACTGATCACAGACACTCCGACCTCACTCCTCACTGAACACAGACACTCCGACCTCACTCCTCACTGAACACAGACACTCCAACCTCACTCCTCACTGAACACAGAGACTCCAACCTCACTCCCCCACTGAACAGACACTCCAACCTCACTCCCCCACTGAACACAGACATTCCAACCACACTCCCCCACTGAACACAGACACTCCAACCTCACTCCCCACTGAACACAGACACTCCAACCTCACTCCCCCACTGAACACAGACACTCCAACCTCACTCCCCACTGAACACAGACACTCCAACCTCACTCCCCACTGAACACAGACACTCCAACCTCACTCTCCCACTGAACACAGACACTCCAACATCACTCCCCACTGAACACAGACACTCCAACCTCACTCCCCCACTGAACACAGACACTCGAACCTCACTCCCCACTGATTATAGAGACTCCAACCTCACTCCCCACTGAACACAGACACTCCGACTTCAATCCCCACTGATCACAGACACTCCGACCTCACTCCTCACTGAACACAGACACTCCGACCTCACTCCTCACTGAACACAGACACTCCAACCTCACTCCTCACTGAACACAGACACTCCAACCTCACTCCCCCACTGAACAGACACTCCAACCTCACTCCCCCACTGAACACAGACACTCCAACCACACTCCCCCACTGAACACAGACACTCCAACCTCACTCCCCACTGAACACAGACCCTCCAACCTCACTCCCCCACTGAACACAGACACTCCAACCTCGCTCCCCACTGAACACAGACACTCCAACCTCACTCCCCACTGAACACAGACACTCCAACCTCACTCCCCACTGAACACAGACACTCCAACCTCACTCCCCACTGAACACAGACACTCCAACCTCACTCCCCACTGAACACAGACCCTCCAACCTCACTCCCCCACTGAACACAGACACACCAACCTCACTCCCCACTGAACACAGACACTCCAACCTCACTCCCCACTGAACACAGACACTCCAACCTCACTCCACACTGAACACAGACACTCCAACCTCACTCCCCACTGAACACAGACACTCCAACCTCACTCCCCACTGAACACAGACACTCCAACCTCACTCCCCACTGAACACAGACCCTCCAACCTCACTCCCCCACTGAACACAGACACTCCAACCTCACTCCCCACTGAACACAGACTCTCCAAACTCACTCCCCACTGAACACAGACACTCCAACCTCACTCCCCACTGAACACAGACACTCCAACCTCACTCCCAACTGAACACAGACACTCCAACCTCACTCCCCACTGAACACAGACACTCCAACCTCACTCACTCCCCTCACTGATATAGGCACTGCATCTTCACGCGCTGCAAAACGTCTTACCTTCTGCACCTTGAAATCCTGGGTTTGTTCCAGCAACTGTGTCTCCCAGTCTTTTCAACTCCATTGGGGTAAAGTCCAGCTGTACCGATGGTCCTTTAGACCCCAGTATGCTCCTGGGAGACTGGTTAATCCCCAGGTTCCGAAGGTAGATCTGAGAACCGTGAAACAGGACAAGTCAGAAGCTGCAGTTAATTTCACACACTGCACCCTACCCCAAAAACCCCAATCCCCAAAGGCTCCCTCTCCCCTTTGGGTCCTTCTGGGATACAGTGCCATCAATTATGGATGCTGTCCTGCTACAGATCTTAGCCCAGTGCTATCCTCACTCCATTTTCCTCTTCTGCAGCTGAACGCTCACCTTGCTAAGACCTTCTCCCTCTATGAAACCACACCACATGATGCACATGGTCCTCCCCTCTGCAGGGGGCCAATGAGATTGGAGGTGATATATTAATATGATCAGAAAGCAGCTCGTCAGAAGAATTGGAACATTTTTGGGTTGCCAAGTTGTAATCATTGGGGTACTGCAAGTACCAGGACTTAGGCCGCAGCCATGGACAATCCATATTAATGCTTTAGCTGAGGAGACTGATTGTATTTAATCCACGTTTGCTAATGATGCAAAGCTAGCTGGGAAAATAAACTGTGAGCAGGAAGACCACAAAGCAGGGGGATGAATTTTCACTTTCTACCCCGCTGGGAGAGGGAGGGGGGTTGGCCAGTGGAGCTCCGGAAAATGCTGACAGCTTCGGAAGGACAGGCTTGGTTTCCAGTTGGAGCAAGAATCCGGAGCTGGTTGCAGGAACAATAGGACAGGTGCAATGGCTAAACCGGATAGCAATGTGTCACTTGACATCATCCGCGTTTTGTGGTATCTAAAGCCAACTTGAGGAAAATCAGCTATCATTATTTGTCATCCTGGGTTACTCATTTAAAAGATCTTTGACCTGTATGACAGAGCAAAAGTGAGAGAATACCATGCACTGCACTTGAATTACATAAAATTACACAACATTTACAGCCCAGAAGCATACCATACGGCCTAACCAGTCTCTGTTCAAGCCTCCTCCCACCCTTGCTCTTTCAACTTGATCAGCATAACCCTCCATTCCCTTCTCTCGCTTAAATGCATCGGTACTATTTGCTGCAACCACTCCCTCTGGCAGCAAGTTCCACACTCACAGATCATAAAGAAAAGAAACATCTTTATTCAGTGTACAAATCACATGAAAACCACGGCAGAGAGAGTTGCTGTCTTGTGAAGATTTCTGTGTGGAATGACCTGATGAGATGCCTATCCACACTCTCAGCAACATAACCTGTGTGAGGATTTTCATCCAGTTTGTTGCTAATACTTCATGTTATAAAACAGAATTAAACAAAGGGACAAAATAGATTTGCAATGTTCTCTGATTAAAATCAAAAGGAAACCTTGTGCTTTTTTGGGGTGAGGTGTGGTCCAGTCTTGGTGGGGGGGGTGGGGGGGGAGGTGTTGGACATTGTCTGGCTGATGGCTGAGATCAGAGGATTGGCCAGGGACTGCAGGGGTGGAAATCAGATGCCAGAGGCCCTCAGTGGCTGCGCTCCCACATTAGACCCTCCATAAACTTGATGTCATCCAAAACTCTGCTGTTCTAACTTGTAGCAAGTCCCATTCCCCTAGCACCCCTGTGCTCACTGACCTACACTGGCTCCTGGTTCAGCAATGTCTTGATTTTTAAGATTCTCATCCTCGTTTCAAAATCCCTCCATGGCCTTTCTTCCACTCTTTATCTCTGTCATCTCCTCCAGCCCCGCAACCCTCTGAGATACCTGCACTCCTTCGATTCTGGCCTCTGAAGCAGCCCTCGATTTTAATCGCTGCCCATTGGTGGCCGTGCATTTCATTGCCTTCACCCCAAAGTCTGGAATTACCTCCCTAAAGCTCTCCTATCTACCTTTCTTTCCTCCTATTAGATGCTCCTTAAAACCTACCTCTCTGGCACTAAGCTACGTAAGGGGATATTAGGACAAATGACCAGAAGCTTGGTCAGAGAGGTAGGATACTGGTTCAACCGAAAGGTCATTGAAACATCAACTCTATTTCTCTCTCCACAAACGCTGCCTGCTCTGCTCAGTCCTTCCAGCATTTTCTGTTTTGATTTGTCAAGGGCCAATCATGTTTAAGTAATTTGATTGAGTTTTTCCATGAATTTATGGAGAGGTTGAATAGGGGAAAGCAGGTGATGTGCGTAAGTGGACTTCCAAAAAGCTTTTGATAAAGTGCCACAAAACTGGCTTGTCAGCAAAGTTGATGCCCATGGAATAAAAGGGACAGGGACACCAAGGAGACGGGGTTGGCTGAGTGACAGGGACACCAGGGAGACGGAGTTGGCTGAGTGACAGGGAAAGGGACAGGGACACCATGGAGACGGGGTTGGCTGAGTGACAGGGACACCAGCGAGATGGAGTTGGCTGAGTGACAGGGACACCATGGAGACGGAGTTGGCTGAGTGACAGGGACACCAGGGAGATGGAGTTGGCTGAGTGACAGGGACACCATGGAGACGAGTTGGCTGAGTGACAGGGAAAGGTACAGGGTCACCATGGAGATGGGGTTGGCTGAGTGACCGGGAAAGGGACAGGGTCACCATAGAGGCGGAGTTGGCTGAGTGACAGGGACACCATGGAGACAGAGTTGGCTGAGTGACAGAGACACCAGGGAGATGGAGTTGGCTGAGTCACAGGGACACCAAGGAGATGCAGTTGGTTGAGTGACAGGGAAAGGGACAGGGACACCAGGGAGACGGAGTTGGCTGAGTGACAGGGAAAGGGACAGGGACACCATGGAGACCGAGTTGGTTGAGTGACAGGGAAAGGGAAAGGGACACCATGGAGACGGAGTTGGCTGAGTGACAGGGAAAGTGACAGGGACACCATGGAGACGGAGTTGGCTGAGTGACATGGAAAGGGACAGGGACACCATGGAGACCGAGTTGGCTGAGTGACAGGGAAATGGAAAGGGACACCATGGAGACAGAGTTGGCTGAGTGACAGGGACACCATGGAGACAGAGTTGGCTGAGTGACAGGGACACCATGGAGACAGAGTTGGCTGAGTGACAGGGACACCACGGAGACCGAGTTGGCTGAGTGACAGGGACACCAGGGAGATGGAGATGGCTGAGTGACAGGGACACCAGGGAGATGGAGTTAGCTGAGTGACAGGGACACCAGGGAGATGGAGTTGGCTGAGTTACAGGGACACCAGGGAGATGGAGTTGGCTGAGTGACAGGGACACCATGGAGACGGGGTTGGCTGAGTGACAGGGAAAGGGACAGGGACACCATGGAGACGGAGTTGGCTGAGTGACAGGGACACCATGGAGACGGGGTTGGCTGAGTGACAGGGAAAGGGACAGGGACACCATGGAGACGGAGTTGGCTGAGTGACAGGGACACCATGGAGATGGAGTTGGCTGAGTGACAGGGACACCATGGAGACGGAGTTGGCTGAGTGAAAGGGACACCAGGGAGTTGGAGTTGGCTGAGTGACAGGGACACCAGGGAGATGGAGTTGGCTGAGTGACAGGGAAAGGGACAGGGACACCATGGAGACGGAGTTGGCTGAGTGGCAGGGACACCAGGGAGTTGGAGTTGGCTGAGTGACAGGGACACCAGGGAGATGGAGTTGGCTGAGTGACAGGGACACCAGGGAGATGGAGTTGGCTGAGTGACAGGGACACAAGGGAGATGGAGTTGGCTGAGTGACAGGGACGCCAGGGAGACGGGGTTGGCTGAGTGACAGGGACACCAGGGAGACGGAGTTGGCTGAGTGACAGGGACACCAGGGAGACGGAGTTGGCTGAGTGACAGGGAAAGGGAAAGGGACACCATGGAGACGGAGTTGGCTGAGTGACATGGAAAGGGACAGGGACACCATGGAGACCGAGTTGGCTGAGTGACAGGGAAAGGGAAATGGACACCATGGAGACAGAGTTGGCTGAGTGACAGGGACACCAGGGAGATAGAGTTGGCTGAGTGACAGGGACACCACGGAGACGGAGTTGACTCAGTGACAGGGAAAGGGACAGGGACACCATGGAGATGGAGTTGGCTGAGTGACAGGGACACCAGGGAGATGGAGTTGGCTGAGTGACAGGGACACCAGGGAGATGGAGTTGGCTGAGTGACAGGGAAAGGGACAGGGACACCAGGGAGACGGAGTTGGCTGAGTGACAGGGACACCAGGGAGATGGAGTTGGCTGAGTGACAGGGAAAGGGACAGGGACACCAGGGAGACGGAGTTGGCTGAGTGACAGGGACACCAGGGAGATGGAGTTGGCTGAGTGACAGGGACACCATGGAGACGGAGTTGGCTGAGTGACAGGGAGACCAGGGAGATGGAGTTGGCTGAGTGACAGGGAAAGGGACAGGGACACCATGGAGACGGGGTTGGCTGAGTGACAGGTAAAGGGACAGGGACACCATGGAGACAGAGTTGGCTGACTGACAGGGACACCAGGGAGATGGAGTTGGCATAGTGACAGGGACACCAGGGAGACGGAGTTGGCTGAGTGACAGGGACGCCAGGGAGACGGGGTTGGCTGAGTGACAGGGACACCAGGGAGACGGAGTTGGCTGAGTGACAGGGAAAGGATCAAGGACACCAGGGAAACGGAGTTGGCTGAGTGACAGGGACACCAGAGAGATGGAGTTGGCTGAGTGACAGGGAAAGGGACAGGGACACCATGGAGACGGACTTGGAGTTGGCTGAGTGCCAGGGTCACCAGGGAGATGGAGTTGGCTGAGTGACAGGGAAAGGGACAGGGACACCATGGAGACGGACTTGGAGTTGGCTGAGGGGCAGGGACACCATGGATACGGAGTTGGCTGAGTGACAGGGACACCAGGGAGATGGAGTTGGCTGAGTGACAGAGACACCATGGAGACAGAGTTGGCTGAGTGACAGGGACACCAGGGAGACGGAGTTGGCTGAGTGACAGGGAAAGGATCAGGGACACCAGGGAGATGGAGTTGGCTGAGTGACAAGGACACCAGGGAGATGGAGTTGGCTGAGTGACAGGGAAAGGGACAGGGACACCATGGAGACGGAGTTGGCTGAGTGACAGGGACACCAGGGAGACGGAGTTGGCTGAGTGACAGGGAAAGGGACAGGGACACCATGGAGACGGAGTTGGCTGAGTGACAGTGAAAGGGACAGGGACACCATGGAGACGGGGTTGGCTGAGTGACAGGGAAAGGGACAGGGACACCATGGAGACAGAGTTGGCTGAGTGACAGGGACACCAGGGAGATGGAGTTGGCTGAGTGACAGGGACACCAGGGAGATGGAGTTGGCTGAGTGACAGGGACACCATGGAGACGGGGTTGGCTGAGTGACAGGGAAAGGGACAGGGACACCAGGGAGACGGAGTTGGCTGAGTGACAGGGACACCATGGAGACGGAGTTGGCTGAGTGACAGGGACACCAGGGAGATGGAGTTGGCTGAGTGACAGGGAAAGGGACAGGGACACCATGGAGACGACCTTGGAGTTGGCTGAGTGCCAGGGACACCAGGGAGATGGAGTTGGCTGAGTGACAGGGAAAGGGACAGGGACACCATGGAGACGGAGTTGGCTGAGTGGCAGGGACACCATGGATACGGAGTTGGCTGAGTGACAGGGACACCAGGGAGATGGAGTTGGCTGAGTGACAGAGACACCATGGAGACAGAGTTGGCTGAGTGACAGGGACACCAGGGAGATGGAGTTGGCTGAGTGACAGGGACACAAGGGAGATGGAGTTGGCTGAGTGACAGGGACGCCAGGGAGGTGGAGTTGGCTGAGTGACAGGGACACAAGGGAGATGGAGTTGGCTGAGTGACAGGGACGCCAGGGAGACGGGGTTGGCTGAGTGACAGGGACACCAGGGAGACGGAGTTGGCTGAGTGACAGGGACACCATGGAGACCGAGTTGGCTGAGTGACAGGGAAAGGGAAAGGGACACCATGGAGACGGAGTTGGCTGAGTGACATGGAAAGGGACAGGGACACCATGGAGACCGAGTTGGCTGAGTGACAGGGACACCATGGAGACGGAGTTGGCTGAGTGACAGGGACACCAGGGAGATGGAGTTGGCTGAGTGACAGAGACACCATGGAGACAGAGTTGGCTGAGTGACAGGGACACCAGGGAGATGGAGTTGGCTGAGTGACAGGGACAACAGGGAGACGGAGTTGGCTGAGTGACAGGGACACCAGGGAGACGCGGTTGGCTGAGTGACAGGGACACCAGGGAGATGGAGTTGGCTGAGTGACAGGGACACCAGGGAGATGGAGTTGGCTGAGTGACAGGGAAAGGGACAGGGACACCATGGAGACGGAGTTGGCTGAGTGACAGGGACACCAGGGAGATGGAGTTGGCTGAGTGACAGGGACACCATGGAGATGGAGTTGGCTGAGTGACAGGGGCACCAGGGAGACGGAGTTGGCTGAGTAGTGACATTAAGTTTCCCTTTAACCTTCCCTGCCCTGAGGTGAACAATCCCAATAAAAGAAAGCCCGACTTTTAATTTTTCTTTTTCTTTTCATTCTTTCAGGAGATGTGGGTGCTGCTGGCAAGGCCTGAATTTGTTGCCAATCCCTAATGACCTGTGAACTGAGAGGTTTGCGAGGCTATGTCAAAGGGCAGTTAACTGTGGGCCTGGAGTTACATGGAGGCCGGACCAGGTAAGGACAGCACATTTGCTTCCCTAAAGTAAACCGGAAGGTCTTACGCCAGGCCCCAGAAGGATCTTTACGTCAATCGATGATGATTGTCATGGCCCCCATTACTGAGACTAGCTTCATATTCCAGATTTATTCAATGAATTCACATTCTGCCAGCTGCCATGGTGGGATTTGCCCGGGCCTCTACATTACTAGTCCAATGACATTACCACTATATCACCGTCTCCTCGAAATAGGAGGTAACAGACAGGATTCAATTTGCGATGAGCCCTCAGATCCAATCGCGGGGCTCAGACTGCATTATACACGGGAGGCAGTTCATTGGGTGATGTTGGAGTCAAGCTGGAGAGCTGTGAGCTGCCCTGCTCATGCACCTACCGGTATTCTGTCTTCTACATTGAAGTGGTCGGGATCTGGGGTAAGCCGTGATGGTGTCCAGATGGGAACATAGTTGTCCACCTCCAGGCTGGTCAGTGAGTGACCTGACACAGTCAGCGTCTGTTCACCCACCCGGCTGGTGTCCTGAGAGCTGCCCGGTGGGTTGAGTTCATCCACTGGGGAGGCAACATAGAATCGGTCAGGGTGGACGGTGGTACTCGTAGGGCATGGACCAGGCAAGATGGCATGAGGTTCAGACCCTCTGGCGATCTGCTCAGAATCAATGTTCTCCCTCCGGTCAGTCGGGTCGGGAGCCGGAGGGTCCTCCTGCATCGACCGGCCGCCTCCACTGTGCCAGGACGAAAGGCACTTGCCCAGGGCACTGGCGGACTCCGGTGAGTGAATGCCACGACCTCTGTCCTGGTTCAGGCAGCAACGAGGTGAGTCAGGTTTGTAGAGAGAGGCATCATGCAAGCTTCCTCTCCTAGCATCCGGCTGGGAGCCACTCCTTGGAGCACCTCGGGTGGCAGCATCTGACAGCTGGCCATCGCCCCGGGCGGATTGCTGGTTGTCAGCTGTTCCGGAGGTCGCTGCAATACGTCTCCTTGGCAGAGAGCTGGACGTCGGAGTCTCGCTAATCCGTGACAGGATGTGATTGAGAGAGTCGGCGATGGCGCTGTACGCCCGCTGTCGGGGTGAAACTCCTCTCAGGCCGTGTAAGACCAGGCTGTCAAAGCTGGGCTTGTTACCTGGGCCATGGTGCAGGTCCCAGGCCCCAACTTTCTCCATGTAGCTCAGGGGAGGCATGGACTGCAGGGTGCCTGGAGAGGCCTGGATGTTGGAGGCTGTGGCGTTCTGACTGGTGCTGCTCAAACTCTGCTTTCCGAACGAGGGTGCCAGCGAGAACTTGGAGGTGCCAGCCAGAGGAGCCTGGCTTTCAATGAGGCGATTTGCCACTCGCCTTCCCTGACCCAACTGAGCAGGGCCCTTGGCTGGTGGTACACTCAAGACGACGGCTGGTGTAGACTGACAAACGGGACTGGCTAAAGAAGTGAGGAGCGAGGAATCGGTGAAGCTTGGTGGACACACAGTGGGAGAAAGCTCACTGTCTTTTTGCTCCCGCTCTGTGCTCCAGCCAGATAGTCCCATCCCATGACCCTTCCTGTCCCCACTCCTGATGGGCAAGACCTCGATGATGGTATCGTCCTTCCCACAGAACGAGCTGGCAGGCTCGATGTTGGCTCCCGAGCTGACACCCTTCTTGGAAGTAGCAGACAAACTGTGAGAGGATGGTCTTTGACATTCCAAGCTTACTTTAGAGTGAGATGTTTGACGGGTAGCACTCGCTTGCTGCTCCTGCAACTGGACCACAGTGTCAGAAAACTCTGGTCTCGCTGGGTCCAACAAACTCATACTCCCAACTCCAAGAGGCTCGGGAAAGGTGATCCCTGGGTCAGACAGGGCAGGCTGCTCGTGCGGCACGACGAGCTCAGGGTCGGATGATTGCGGAGAAACCGGAGCTCTCCTGGGGCTGGCAGCAGGTTTGCCGGAGGCACTCGGCTCCCATTGCTTCCCAGGGTCCGCACTGCCACCTGCACCCCCTGCCCCGAGCAAGCTGCTCCTCTGGTTATCATCGAGGGGCCGATTCATTTCAGTGACACTGCCGGAGCTGGATGTCAAGCCAGGGCTGCTGGGCGATCCAATCTCCTCCTCCAGTAGTCGTGGACTGGACATCTCCCTGTCCGGAGACAATGCCTGTCCAGGAAAAGGCACTCCGCCAGTCTTGGGGTGGGATCCATCACTCCTGACGCATGGCGACACACTGGGAAGCTCCATGAAGCGCTGGTCACGGATGAATCTCTCTGCTCGAGCGAAGTCCTCGTCCTCTGTGGCCTGTGACCACCTTGGGCTGGGAGGCGTCAGGGAGAGCTGTGACAGGGAGCAGGTGCTGTTGATATCCCCAAGTGGGTGCTGCGACAGGGAGAGGCTGCCCCTCACGCAGTTTGAGGAAGCCTCAGAGATGACCGGCTGCTGGAAGGCTCTGGCGTATCCCTCGCACGATACTCCAGACAGGTCAGGGGTCCCCCTGAAATATAATTGAACAGAAATTGGTGAGTCTCACTGGAAGGATGGTGGAAGGAAATGGTGTTGTTTAGCTAAGTTTAATCAAAGTAGTTTTCTTTCAAGAACTACCATTCTGGGGCACAGTACATGACTGGTTTCAGACATGACATATGGTGAGTGCAGCATGCTTGGGGAAACAGGCGACTTTGGGAATAATGTTCCCAAAGAAATACGCTTTGGAAATAAACAGAAGGTGGGAAGCATCGCACTTTGGATACAAATTGGCTGAAAGACAGGAAACAGAGAGTTGGAGGTGAATGGTTGTTTTTCGGATTGGGGAATGGTATACAATGGGGTTCCCCGGGAGGTCATTACTAGGCCCACACTGCTTTTCCGGATAATATATTAAAGGCCTCAACTTGGGTGTAAAGGGCACAATTTCAAAACTTGCAGATGAGACAAAGCTTAGAACTGTGGGGAGGATGGTGACAAAACTTGAAGAGGACATTGACAGGTTGGTGGAATGGGCAGACTGCAGCAGACGAAATTTAACGCCGAGAAGCGTGGCTGATTCGTTTTAGGGGGGGAGAACAACCTGACACAATATAACATAAAGGACGGAACTCTGAAGGGGCTACAGGAACAGAGAGACCTGGGTGTACATGGACATAAATCATTAAAGGTGGCAGGACTGGTTGAGAAAATGGTTAAAAAGGCATTCAGGATCTTTCTAAAAAGGGGCATAGAGTATAAAAGCCAGGAAGTTTGGATGAACCTTTTGTTATGAATTTGTAATTTCAAGACTCACGTGTTGTTGAAATATGTTGTAGTTTGGGGATTGAAATGATTAAGTGTCAGATAAAAGATAACTCCTGATTTGAGAAGCTGGTAAATAAGCCACGAAGATAATTGCCAATTAAAGCATGGTCCTGGTGGCTTAAAGAGGTCAGAGGTGGTATTGTGAAAACTGTAAGCAATGGGCGACCTCTTTTTGAGTCTTGGAGATGACGGGATGGCTCCAGTTAAACAAAGAAAGGTCTTAAAATATCAATCTACGTTTCAGATCAAAGGGCAGGTTTGGAAACTGGAGACACTTTGTTGAAATCTCTGTTTCGGACACCCCGGGTGTGCCACATTGCTGTGGGGACTGATTGCAGGATTGTGTTTTGAATTTATCTGTGTGTTTTCTCACAGAAACCGTTAGTCAGCTTGGGAACAGCTTTAAACAGGCAGTTTATGTAGAGAGCTGGAATAGTTTGGAAACAGGCAGAAAGAGAGAGAGAGAGAATCCACCAGAGGCGGTAAAGGAATTCTTTTTAAATTCATTCATTGGATGTGGGCTTCGCTGGCTGGACCAGCATCTATTGCTCATCTCTAGTTGCCCTTGAGAAGGTGGTGGTGAACTGCCTTCTTGAACCACAGCAGTCCATGTGGTGTAGGTACACCCACAGTGCTGTTAGGGAGGGAGTTCCAGGATTTTAACCCAGCGACTGTGAAGGAACGGTGATATATTTCCAAGTCAGGATGGTGAGTGGTTTGGAAGGGAACTTCCAGGTGGTGGTGTTCCCATCTATCTGCTGCCCTTGTCCTTCTACATAGTAGTGGTTGTGCGTTTGGAGGGTGCTGTATAAGGAGGCTTGGTGAGGATCAGGAGAAGAGGGCTATCAGGAACCAGGGTTATTTCTGAGTTGGAGTCACCATGCAAGAGTGCCGTGAGGCCCATACTTGAGTTGGGGTGCCCACAATCATGAGGTGCCTAAGCAAATTCAGAGGCTTGCTGAACTGGATGTTAGTGAAAGGAGCCCAAGAAATCTCATACCTCAGAGGAAGGGACCTGCAGAGACACTGCGAGAATCAAAATGAATTCCTGAGAGCTATGGCACACCTTGGCTGTATCCCAGGAGAAGCAAAGGAATCCTCAAAAGTAAAGTATTGGGGAACGCTCGGATGTAAACAAACACTGAATGGGGAGGGACCCACTGAGATTTTTGGACTTCAAGAATAAGTGCTGTTCAGAAATAGAGACAGTTTGAGTGAGTTATGTTGGTGACTGTGGGTGTTAGGAATGAGTTTTGGGTTTGGGGTTTAAGTTTGATTTGTATTTCTGTATTTGTGTAATAAGAAAGGCCAAATTGAGTTTTAGTTTCACTTTAAAAGGAGCTTGCATTCCGAATGAGAGTTTTACAACCATAAGCTAAGCAAACAAGAGTAGAAGAATTGGGCTGTTGCCTAGCGACATGGATCCAGAGAGGCAGGTCCCTCCCACAGACACACAGGAAAACAGGTTACAGCAGTTTTGTTGTAGAAGCTGTTGGAATTCAGCTGGTTTTGAAGACTGCTGCCAAACAGAAGGGGGCTGATAGCCAGCTCCAAGCTAAAGTTGGGTTTGAAAATAGCTGCCAGAAGCTGGAGCAAAGGGGACAGATAGCCAATCCCAAGCTAAGGACAAACCCAAAATTCCAGGGAGTGGAATAGGTGGAAAGTCTAAAGAAGACCTTCTAGTCAAAGGGAAGTACAGTTACCTGGAAAAGGTCCTGTTAAGTGAAGTTAAGAGTTGAGGGCAGAGAGAAAGGTTCCAAGCTTCAGACTTAAAGAGACAAAAGCTGCAGAAAGCAGATTTAGAGCGAGAACAACTTTCAAGAGGCAAGAAGGTCCAAAGGGACAACTGAAGGTCTGTAACTCTTTGCTATGGACATGTGAAACAGTGGTACTATTGACGGCTGAGTTGGTGAGAGAGAGTACGTAGAAGACAGCTTAAATGCATGTGGTGGCCCAGGGAAGAGGAATATCGAAAGGGGAGGTGGACCCTTGAAGGCACCTGAGAGAAAGCGTTGCTTTGGGAGAAGATTCCAAGGTGAGGTCTTGGAGAGTGGAGATTGGAAACCCTCGTGTGAAAGACACAGTTCAGTGAAACCAGTTGGCTCACGGCATGACAAGTGTCAGGGGATAGTTCAGGAGAGATCCATAGCATCGAGTTGAGGTGACATCAGTTACTTGGTTTCAAAGTGTGGTGTGTCTGACCACAGGTCGCCATAGGTGTACATAGACTGTACTTACTGTTAACATTAAAGTATAAGATAGCATTTGTAACTTGTGTTATCCTTACAAATCTGTATATATCTGGAAAGGTATAGTTGTGTGTGATGGGGTATTGCAATATAGTTACTGTTTTCTTGTTTAATAAATGTTTAATCTTTTGTTAAAAGTTCATTAGCTGACTCCTGTGACTATACTCAATAGCTACTCTCCAGACCCAGTCTAGCAGCTATGTCATTTAGGACTCGGCCAGCTCGGTCAGTAGTGGTGCTACTGAGCCACTCTTGGTGATGGACATTAAAGTCCCCCACCCAGAGTACATTCTGAGCCCTTGCTGCCCTCAGTGCTTCCTCCAACTGATGTTCAACATGGAGGAGCAAAGATTCAGCAGCTGAGGGAGGGCGGTACATGGTAATCAGCAAGAGGTTTCCTTGCCCATGTTTGACCTGATGCCGTCAGACTTCATGAGGTCTGGATTTGATGTTGAGGACTCCCAGAGAAACTCCCTCCCAGCTGTATACCACCGTGCCGCCACCTCTGCCGGGTCTGAGCTGCCAGTGGAACAGGACATATTCGGGGTGGTGATGGTGGTGTCTGGGACATTATCTGTAAAGTATGATTCTGTGAGGATGACTATGTCAGGCTGTTGCTTGACTAGTCTGTGAGACAGTTCTCCCAATTTTGGCACTAGCCCCCAGATGTTAATAAGGAGGACTTTGGGTCAACAGGGCTGAGATTGCCGTTGTCATTTCCGGTGCCTAGGTTGATGCCGGGACGTCTGTCCGGTTTCATTACGTTTTTGTGGCTTTGTAGCGGTTTGACACAACTGAGCAGCTTGCTAGGCCATTTCGAAGGGCATTTAAGAGTCAACTACATTGGCGTGGGTCTGGAGCCAGTCCAGGTAAAGGCGACAGATTTCCTTCCCTAAAGGACCCAGATGGGTTTTTACAGCAATTGACAATGGTTTCACGGTCATTATTAGACTTTAAATTCCCGATTTTTATTGAATTCAAATTCCACCACCTGCCAAATTCCACGACGTCATCACCTCCTTCGAACGAATTTCACTTCAACACACGACAGGCATGCACTAGGTGGCCAAATTTCACAAACAACTTCTGACCACACCTCAGGTACCTCGCATGGAAACCACAGCCCATTCCGACTGCTAATAGGATCTGCTAAGGGCAGTCAGCATGTCATTGATTTCAAGAACACATGGAATTTCTTTCCTTGCAGCCTTAATCCAGAGGCACGGATGAATGTTCCGGAGACCTGACTTCAAATCCCACTGTGGCAACCGGGGAATTTAAATTCAATTAATTAAATAAATCTGGAATTAAAAGCTGGTTTCAGTAACGGTGACCATTAAAATACCAGACCGTCATCGGAACCAATCAAGGTCACCAATGTCCTTTAGGAAAGGAAATCTGCTTACCCGGTCTGGACCGTCTATATGTGACTCCAGAGCTAGAAAATGTGGTTGTTTCTTAACTATCCTGCAACAGCCTAGGGAGCCACTCACTCAGTTAAGGGCAATAGGGACAGGCAATGATTCTGGCCTTGCCACTGATGCCCTCATTCCATGAGTAAACTTTTTAAAATGTAAAAATAAAAAGACGTATGTTGATATTTCAGACACACACCTGTAACTGAGCAGAAAAATAAATCGTGGTGAATGATTCAATGTTCCCGTCCTTCAGATTATCCACTCAATGAGTATGAGCAATGTCACGCCACGTCCAGCGTGCACAACCCTCAACAACTTCAATCTATCTCGTGCTTTTCACGTAATAAAGCAACGCAGGGAGTCTCACAGAAGCTCATCACACTCAGGCGCCACCGCTTCTCTGCTGAAGGTCTGTGCTGAGGGGGTTTTACGGGTTAATTTCTCCCTGAACTCTTAATTTTTTTCTTTAATTAAGCAATCAAGTAAAAATTACTCTAAGCTAAGAGAAGTTAAGTTTATTCCAGCTTTAGACAGGGGTAAACAAGCTCTCCGAGCCGCTGCAGCTAGTTCATTAGGGAGTTAGCTTAAACTGGCTTTCAGAGCTTGACTCTTTTTTTTCCAGAAAGGATAAAACCAGGGGTTCGTTCCTCAGTGTTGCATGGGTATCTGTGCTGAGTGCTACTTTGAGTGCACAGAATGTGAAGCTAGGAGTTTGTTGAGGAGGGAACGATAAATTAAGAAATATAAATTCATTTAATTAACTCTACCAGATGGCAGGGTGGATGATGTGGTGTGGTGGCAGCTCCTGGGTGCCAGTGCAATCCGTGGCGCCAACATCTGCACTGAGTGTTTGCAGCTGAAGGAACTTTGGCTCAGAGTTAATGAGCTAGAAGCTGAGCTACAGACATTACGGCTAATCAGGGAGGGGGAACGTTACCTGGACACTTTGTTCCAGAAGGCAGACACACCCCTTAGGTTAGCGTCATCCGATCTGGTCAGGGGAGGAGGTTGTGACTGAGACACAGGCAGGTAAGGGGATTGAGAAGGTGGGAATGCAGGAGATTCTTACGGCTCTTGGCAGGGTAGATGCTGAGAGGATGTTTATCCTTGTGGGAGAGTCTAGGACCAGAGGGCATAATCTCAGACTAAGGGCTCACCCATTTAAGACAGAAATGAGGAGGGATTTCTTCTTTCAGAGGGTAGTGAATCTGTGAAATTCTTTACCGCAGAGGGCTGTAGAGGCTGAGTCGCTAAGTATATTCAGGCTGAGATAGACAGGTTTTTAATCAGTAAAGGAATTAAGAGCTTTGGAGAAAAGGCAGGCAAGTGGAGTTGAGGATTAGCAGATCAGCCGTAATCTCATTAAATGGCAGAGCAGATTTGATCAGCCAATGGCCTACTTCTGCTCCCAGGTCTTATGGTCTTATAGCTTGTATGGACAAGAGTGAGGGTTGCAGTGTGGTTAAGCAGACTGACCAAGGCACAGGAAGCCATTCAAGTGGGGGAGTTAAAAGGAATGTAGTGGTAGTCTGAGGTAGTATAGTCAGCGGTAGACATTGTTCTATGCAGCTGACAGCAAGAATCCAGAAGACTTTGCTGTCTGCCTGGTGCCAGGGTTCAAGATATCTGCTCAGGGCTGGAGAGGAACATGTAGTGGGAGGGGGAGGATCCAGTTGTTGTGGTCCATGTAGATTCCAACGGCAGAACCTCAAAGGTAATAATCCCTCTGTATTATGACCTGATCGTTGTGCAAATTCACATAGGGTCAATAAAATTAGAGAGATGAAAACGTGACTCAAAGACTGGTGTGGGAGAAGTGGATTCTGGTTTGTTGGGCATTGGCACCTGCACTGGGGAAAGTGGAGGCTGTACCATTGGGTCTACACCTGAACCTTGCTGGGACCCAGTGTTCTAGTGAGCTGCATACCTAGGGAAGTAGAGGGTTTTAACCTAAATAATAGGGGGAAGGGATCAAATTTGAGAAGATGTGCTAAGTCAAAGAATAGAGACAGGGCAAGAGAGAAAGGTATTAATTTGGGAAACAAAGAGACCATGGCAGGAAGGGACAGAGTTCAAATTTAAGAGTAAATCAGCAGGTAAGGCTAGAGATTACAAAAATAATAGAAGAACAAAACTAAAGGCTCTGGCATCTGATTGCATGTAGCACTCATATCAAAACAGATGGCCTGATGGCGCCAATAGAAGTAAATAAGTACAGTCTGATAGCCATTACAGAGACATGGCTGCAGAATGACATACCTGAATACTGAAGGGTACGTCACATTTAGGAACTATGAAAAGGTTGAGGCATGGCTCTCTCAACTAATGATGGTATAAGCACATTATAATGG
This sequence comes from Isurus oxyrinchus, assembly GCA_026770705.1. Lineage (NCBI taxonomy): Eukaryota > Metazoa > Chordata > Chondrichthyes > Lamniformes > Lamnidae > Isurus > Isurus oxyrinchus. The sequence continues at coordinate 71,350 of JANJGN010001691.1, read as the reverse complement.
TATTAGCATGTTAGAGAGGGTAGACCTAAATTCAGGAAACCAGGATGTAGAAGCGGTTTGAGTAGAGATGAGATGATAAAGGCAAGTAGTTACTTGTGGGAGTAGTGTACTGGCCCCCACATCAGTAACCACATGGTAGGAGGGGTATAAAGGAAGAAATAATGGGAGCTTGTCAGAAAGGGACGGTGATCTTCACGGGGCATTTTAATCGACAGGCTGGAAAAATCAGATGCGCAGAGCTAGGCGAGATGAGGAATTCATAGAATGTTTTTGAGATTGTTTCTTCTGGTGCCAACCAGAGAGCAGGCTATATTAGACCTGGTATTGTGCAACAAGATAGAATTAATTAATGACCTCACAGTGAAAGCAACCTAGATAGCAGCAATCATAATGTGCTTGAATTTTACATTTGGTTTAAGGGAGAGAAGAACAGGTCTAAGACTAGCATTTCAACCTTAAATAAGGGCAATTCTGAGGGCATGAAAGCAGAACCAGCTGAAGTGAACTGGCAAATGAGGATAAGAGCTAGGCCAATAGAAATGCAGTGGCAGACATTTAAGGGGATATTTCAGAATACACAGAATAGATACATTCCAAAGGGAAAGAAAAATTCCAAGGGGAGGGCCCACCATCTGTGGTTAACTAAATAAGGTAAAGATGGTATCAAACTTAAAGAAAAAGCGTACAAATGCACAAGGATGTCTGGCAGGTCAGAAGATTGGACAGAATATACAAAAACAGCAAAGAGTAATGAGTAATAAGGAGGGGGAAATTAGCGTATGAGAAAAATCTAGCTAGAAGCATAAAGACAGATCGTCAGAGTTTCAACAGCTATTTAGAAAAGAGTCAAAGTGAGCGTTGGACTGATAGAAAGTGAATGTGGGAAATTAATAATCGAAAATAAGGAGATGGCAGGTGAACTGCACAGGTATTTTGCATCAGTCTTCACTATAAAGGATGCAAGTAACATCCCAGAAGCAGCCGTAAATCATGAAATGGAAGGGAGAGAGGAACTCAGGAAAATGGATCACCCAGGAAGTGATACTGAGCAAATTGTTGGAGCTGCAGGCTGATAAGTGACCAGGTCCTGATGGACTTGATCCTAGGGTCTTAAAAGACGTGGCTAGTGAGATAGTCACTAGTTGATTTTTAATTTTCCAAAATGCCTTGGGTTCAAGGAAGGTTCCATTGGATTGGAAAATAGCAAATCTGTAACTCATTTATTCACAAAGGGAGGGAGACAGAAAGCAGGAAATTACAGGCCACTTAGCTTAACACCTGTCAGAAGGAAAATCACAGAATCACAGTGCAGAGGAGGCCCTTCGGCCCATCGAGTCTGCACCAACACGTGAGAAACACCTGACCTACCTACCTAATCCCATTTACCAGCACTTGGCCCATAGCCTTCAATGTTGTGACAGGACAAGTGCTCATCCAGGTACTTTTTAAAGGATGTGAGGCAACCCGCCTCCACCACCCTCCCAGGCAGCGCATTCCAGACTGTCACCACCCTCTGGGTAAAAAAGTTTTTCCTCACATCCCCCCTAAACCTCCTGCCCATCACCTTGAACTTATGTCCCCTTGTGACTGACCCTTCAACTAAGGGGAACAGCTGCTCCCTATCCACCCTGTTCATGCCCCTCTTAATCTTGTACACCTCCATCAGGTCACCCCTCAGTCTTCTCTGCTCTAACAAAAACAACCCAAGTCAATCCAACCTCTCTTCATAACTTAAATGTTTCATCCCAGGCAACATCCTGGTGAATCTCCTCTGCACCCCGTCCAGTGCAATCACATCCTTCCTATAATGTGGCGACCAGACCTGCACACAGTACTCCAGCTGTGGCCTCACCAAGGTTCTATACAACTCGAATATGCCCTCCCTACTTTTGTAATCTATGCCTCGATTGATAAAAGCAAGTGTCCCATATGCCTTTTTCACCACCCCACTAACATGCCCCTCTGCCTTCAGAGATCTATGGACACACATGCCAAGGTCCCTTTGTTCCTCAGAACTTCCTAGTGTCATGCTGTTCAATGAATATTTCCTTGCCAAATTACTCCTTCTAAAGTGTATCACCTCACACTTTTCAGGGTTAAATTCCATCTGCCACTTATCTGCCCATTTGACCATCCCATCTATATCTTCCTGTAGCCCAAGACACTGAACCTCACTGTTAACCACCCAGCCAATCTTTGTGTCATCCGCAAACTTACTAATCCTACCTCCCAACATAGTCATCTATGTCGTTTATATAAATGACAAATAATAGGGGACCCAGCACAGATCCCTGTGGTACGCCACTGGACACTGTCTTCCAGTCACAAAAGCATCCATCTGTCATCACCCTCTGTCTCCTACAACTAAGCCAATTTTGAATCCACCTTATCAAACTACCCTGTATCCCTTGTGCCTTTGCCTTCTTTATAAGTCTCCCATGTGGGACTTTGTCAAAGGCTTTGCTGAAATCCATATAAACCACATCAGCTGCACTACCCTCATCTACACACCTGGTCACCTCCTCAAAAAATTCAATCAAATTTGTTAGGCATGACCTCCCTCTGACAAAGCCATGCTGACTATCCCTGATCAAACCTTGCCTCTCCAAGTGGAGATAGATACTCTCCTTCAGAATTTTCTCCAATAGTTTCACTACCACTGACGTGAGACTCACTGGCCTGTAGTTCCCTGGCTTATCTCTACAACCCTCCTTAAATAGCGGAACCACATTAGCTGTTCTCCAGTCCTCTGGCACCTCCCCCGTGGCCAGAGAGGAATTAAACATTTGGGTCAATGTTGTTAGAAACTATTATTAAAGATGTTATAACGGGGTACTTAGAAAAACATTGAGGCAATCAGACAGAGTCAACATGGTTTTGAGAGGGAAATCATGTTGAACCAATTTATTAGAGTTCTTCAAAGAAATAACATGTACTGTAGATGAAGGAGAGCCAGTGGATATACTGTACTTAGATTTCCAGAAGGCATTTGATAAGGTTCCACATCACAGTATTGCAGAAAATGAAAGCTCATGGTGTGGGGGGGGGTAGGTAACATGTTGGCATGGATAGAAGATTGGCTCGCTAACGGGAAACAATAGGCATAAATGGCTCACTTTCTGGTTGGCAGGATGTGATGAGTGGTGTGCCACAGGGATCAGTGCCGGGAGCCTCAACTGTTTACAATTTATATAAATGATTTAGATGAAGGGACCTGTATGGGCGCTAAATTTGCTGATGACAAAGAGAGTGGTAGGAAAGTAGGTTGTGAAGAGGACATAGGGAGGCTCCAAACAGAGGATGGGTTAAGTGAGTGGGCAAAGATCTAGCAAATGGAGTATAATGTGGGAAAATGCAAAATTGTCCATTTTGGCAGGAAGAATAAAAAAGAAGCTTATTATCTAAATGGTGAGAGATTGCAGAGCTCAGAGATGCAGAGGGATCTGGGTGTCCTCGGGCATGAATTGCAAAAGGTTAGTATGCAGGTACAGCAAGTAATTAGGAATGCTAGTAGAATGTTAACCTTTATTGTGAGGGGAATTGAATATAAAAGTAAGGAGGTCATGCTTCAGCTGTACAAGGCATTGGTCAGACCACATCTGGAGTGCTGTGTACAGTATTGTTCTCGTTACTTAAGGAAGGATGTAAATGTGTTAGAAGCAGTTCAGAGAAGGTTTACCAGACTAATATCAGGAATGGGTGTGTTGTCTTATGAGGAAAAGTTGGACAGGTTAGGCTTGTATCTGCTGGAGTTTAAAGAAATAAGAGGCGACTTGATTGAAAAAAAGATCCTGAGGGGACTTGACAGGGTGGATGTAGAGAGGATGTTTCCTCTTGTGGGAGAATCTAGAACTATGGGTCACTGTCTAAAAATAAGGGGTGGCTCATTTAAGACAGAGATCAGGAGTATTTTTTCCTCTGAGGGTAGTGAGTCTTTCTAACTCTCTTCCTCAAAAGACAGTGAAAGCCAAGTCTTTTATTATTTTAAAGGCAGAGGTAGATAGATTCTTGATAAGCAAGGAGATGAAAGGTTATCAAGGGTAACGTTACAATCAGATCAGCCATGAACTTATTGAATGGTGGAGGAGGCTTGAGGGGCCGAGTGGCCAACGCCTGCTCCTAATTCCAATGTTTATGTAATACGGTGCCTTTGTACTGAGTGATTCTGGTCTGCTGCCCGAAACTCATCAGCCTTCCCCAATCGAACCTCGTTCTTTTCCTCAGACAATGAAAGCCTGATCACCTTGCCGCTTAGCTTGGTTAAGGATTGGATTCTTCACTTTGATGAATACAGAAGGACAGAGCACATGTCTTACCTGAGAGGGGCAAACTCCATTGGAGAGCGATGAAAGTCCTTCCTCCTGATTCTGCATGGAGTAGGAAGCTAAGAGTGGGAGTGCAGGAGACAATCCACTTCCCTGAAGCTCTGTAGGAAGAATAACAATCCCCTGTCAGCCCCCTCTACTGAAAGGATTACACACGGATAAGGGGTCCCCAATAAAGGTTAAACCCAATACAGTATGACAGCAAAAAATGGAGCACAAATTCAAATCCCTTTAGGGCCCCAGACGAAATGAGTCCTTTCACATTTAGCATCTTTCCCTTGAAGACATTTCAAGGGCCAGAGTGGCCTCCTGGACTCACTTTGATTTCCTAAGGGGACCAGGAAGGAATTTCTCAGATACATTTGCCCCAGATCAGCCTGGGTTCTCATCTCTCCTTGGAGGCCACGCTGCTTTAGGTGAGGGTTGTTCGTGTACATATCGTTCTGATGAAAGGTTAACTCTCTCTCCACAAATGCTGCCAGACCTGCCCAGTGTTCCCAATATTTTCTGGTTTCATTTCAGATTTCAAGCATCCGCAGTATTTTGCTTTTGTGTTGTAGTGTTTTATTCAGTCCTAACAAAACCTCCCAGCACTTATATTCTATGCTTCAGCACCAGTGAAAGAAGATACTCTATATGCTTTCTTAACCACCTTATCTACCTGTTCTATACCTTCAGGGATGTATTCCTAGGTCTGTCTGTTCCTCTTCACTTCTCGCTATCCTGCTATTTACCATGTAACTCCCTTAACTTGTTTATCCTCCCCAAATGCATTATCTCACACTTCTCCAGATTGAATTCAATTTTCTGCCCACCTGACCAGGGTACTGATAACTTCCTGCAGTCTATCGTTCTTTTTTTATTTAAACCAAATGGCCAATTTTTGTATCATCTGCAAACTTCTTAACCATGCCCCCTGCATTCAAGTTCAAATCATTGACATATATCATGAATAGCAAGGGAGTCAAGTCTGGAAACAGCCTTCTAGTCACAAAAGAAGCATCAACCATTACCCTTTACTTTCTGCTACTGAACCAATTTTGGGTCCAACTTGCCACTTTGCCTTGGATCTCCGCGTGTTGTTAACTTTTTGACTAGTCTGCCATGTGGTAGACCTGTCAAAAGCCTTGCTGGAATCCATCTCGAAATTCAAACGTGCTACGCTCATCAACCCTCCTCGGTCGCTCTTCAAAAAGTCCCATTGTTAGTCAGACACAATATTCTCTTAACAAAACAAAAACAGAATTACCTGGAAAAACTCAGCAGGTCTGGCAGCATCAGCGGAGAAGAAAAGAGTTGACGTTTCGAGTGCTCATGACCCTTCAACACAACAAATCCATGCTGACTGACCTTGATTAATCCCATTTCTAGATGAGGATGAATACTGTCCCTCAGAATTGTTTCTAATTATTTACCCACCACCAAGGTTAAGCTGAGTGCCTAGTAATTTGGCGGTGTATCCCTCCCTTCTTCTTGAAACAACATAGAATGTTAACAACTTAAAAATAAAAACAAAAAAACTGCAGATTCTGGAAATCCAAAACAAAAACTGAATTACCTAGAAAAACTCAGCAGGTCTGGCAGCATCGGCGGAGAAGAAAAGAGTTGATATTAACAGTCTGCCAGTCCTCTGTAACCAGAGAGGACTGGAAACTGATGGTCAGAGCATCTGCTAACCTCTCCCTTGCTTCTCTTAACAGCCTGGGATACAGTTCAGCTGGGCTTGGCGAGCTACCCACTTTCAAAGATCCAAACTGCTTAACACTCTGACTCTCATTGCTGTGGTGGAATCTGTGGTTTGCAGGACCAGTTTTGGGGTGGGGGATGTGAGAACTCTTGTCTGAACAAATGACTTGTTGAGTGTTCTGGTGGGCGCACTGACTGTGGTTTCAAAGTCTGTACTTTTTAGCGTTAGATCCTAACTGGAACTGAAACCGGTTGAAACCAGCCAAAGACACAGAGCCAGCTGAGCTCAGATTGTTCGGCAGTGCAGTACAGGCAGGCTGAGGGGAGGAGAGTGTGGCACAGCTGAAAAAGGACGTGGAGGCTAGATTCAGGAGTGGGCAAATAAAAGGCAACAGCCACTGTTCCAGTTACTTTATCGTCCTGAACCACCAGGTGCTTTAGAGAGATGGCATCAAACTTTAAAAACTATGATGAGGGCATATAGTCAAGACTACCCACAGGACTGGGATCGAGGGATCCCATTCTTGTTATTTGCTATTAGGGTTGCCCCAAACCAATCAACAGGGTTTAGTTCTTTTGAATTAGTCCATGGTCATGAAGTAAGGGGACCACTTAAGTTGGCTCAGGAGTGGGTCAGAGTAGTGGAAACTACTCTCCTGAATTATGTGACAAAATTCAGAGAAAGATTGAACAGAGCATGTGAGTTAGCTAAGGAACATTTGCCTAACCATGATGTAGATGTGGCAGATTAACTTTCAATAAGGCAACATCCTTATAGATCCAGTAAAATCAGCTCAAGTGCAAAAAGAAATTGAATTCATGCTTCAGAATGACATCAGTAACTGGAGTTCACCCATTATGCTGGAGCTGAAACTGGCTGGAACACAAAGACTGTGTGTGGATTATTAATAAGTGAATGCAGTGACAAAAGCAGAGTCATATCCTATTCCACGGCCAGAAGATTGTATTGAGCAAATGAGGCAATCAGAGTTTATCACAAAGATTGACTTGCTGCGAGGATATTGGCAAGCATCCTTATCAGCTTTTGTAACGCCCGGTAGGCTGTATCAGTTGAAAGTTATGGCATTTGGTATGCAGAATGCACCAGCAACGTTTCAAATAAAGTAGTTGCAGGGACTGGGCGATTGTGCTGTTTATAGTGATGGCTTGGTAGGTTTCAGTAAAATGTGGGAGGAGCGTTTACAATATCTGAAACAACTGATCGACTGCAAGAAGGTAATTTGGTGGTGAATTTGGCCTAAGAGCAAATGTGCGAAATCGCAAGTTACGTATCTAGGCCACACCACTGGACATGGTCAGGTAGCCCCCCCTCCCCTCCCCCACCCCCAACACAATGTAAAAGTAAAAGCCATCATGAATTTCCCAGTGTCTGCAAAAAAACGGGAAGTTTTGAGATTTCTAGGAATGAGTGGACTTTATCAGAAGTTTGTACCAAATGTTAAGCATGGTTGTTGCTCCACTGACTGAACAATTAAAGAACAAGGAATTTCAGTGGACACAGGAGTGTCAGAAGGTATTTAACAGTTTAAAAACGGTTGACTACTACGCCTGTTTTGCAAGTGCCTAATTATCCCGAGCAATTGAAGTTGGCGATTGATGCAAGTGAAGCGGGAATTGGTGCTGTGTTGTTCCAAGAAGATGAAACAAGGGTTGAAAAGCCGGGAGGATATTTTTCACGGAAGCTGAATGTGCATCAGAAAAGATACTCAACCATCAAAAAAAAGAGACTCTCGGTCTGGTGTTAATGCAGCAACATTTTGAGGTCTATGTTGCAAGCAATTCTTCAGAAACAATTATTTATACAGACCACAATCCTTTAAAATTCTGGAAAAATTTCAAGACTGGAATACCAGACTGTTCAGGTAGATTTTATTGCTGCAAATGTAGCCGGATGAGAAAATCTAAGTTTAAAGTTCAAAGGAAATTCGACATTTGAAGCATAGACGATGGACTGAAATATCCTCTTGATACAGAGAACTTGTGTATATTGTCATGTTAATGCACGTCCCTGGTAGTGCAATAGTTTTGTGTGTAGAGATAAGTATAGTAAGTAATGCGAAATGGGTTAAATGAAACCATCTTGCAGAATTATGACATGTTCATTTTTCTTTATTACTGTGAGGCAGCATAAACGTCATGTGCTCTACCCACCAACCTGGACTGTAACAACAATGTCCAGTTTTCCTGTGGCCATTTCATCTGTGCCGAGTGGATGATCCATCTCAGCCTCCTCCGGATGGCCCCAGCATCACAGATGCCAGTCTTCAGCCAATTCAATTCACTCCACGTGATATCAAGAAACAGCTGAAGGCACTGGATACTGCAAAGGCTATGGGCCCTGACAATAATCTGGCAACAGTACTGAAGCTCCAGAGCTTGACGTGCCATAGCCAAGCTGTTCCAGTACACCTACAGCACTGGCATCTACCTGGCTATGCGGAAAATTGCCCAGGTATGTCCTATACATGAAAACCAGGGCAAATCCAACCCGGCCAATTACCACTCCATCAGTCTACTCTTCATCATCAGTAAAATAATGGAAGGGATCATCAACAGTGCTATCAAGTGGCACTTGCTTAGAAATAACCTGCTCACTGATACCCAGTTTGGGTTCCACCAGGGCCATGCAGCTCCTGACCTCATTACAGCCTTGGTTCAAACATGGACACAAGAGCTGAACTCCCGAGGTGAGGTGAGAGTCACTGCCCTTGACATCAAGGCAACATTTGACCTAGCAAAACTGGAGTCAATGGGAATCAGGGGGAAAACTCTCCATTGGTTGGAGTGATACCTAGCACAAAGGAAGATGGGTGTGGTTGTTGGAGGTCAGTCATCTCAGCTCCAGGACATCACTGCAGGAGTTCCTCAGGGTAGTGTCCTCTGCCTAACCATCTTCAGCTGCTTCATCAATGACATTCCTTCCATCATAAGGTCAGAAGTGGGGATGTTCCATTCAGAACTCCTCAGATACTGAAGAAGTCCATGTCCAAATGCAGCAAGACCTAGACAATGTCCAGGCTTGGGCTGACCAGTGGCAAGTAACATTCACGCCACACGCCACACAAGTGTCAGGCAATGACCATCTCCAACAATAGAGAATCCAACCATCACCCCTTGATGTTCAATGACATTGCCATCACTGAATCCCCCACTATCAACATCCTGGGTGTCACTATTGACCAGAAACTGAACTGGACTAGCCATATAAATACTGTGGCTACAAGAGCAGGTCAGAGGCTAGGAATCGTGCGACAAGTAACTCACCTCCTGACTCCCCAAAACTTGTCCAGCATCTGAAAGGCGTAAGTCAGGAGTGTGATATTCACTATCCACAATATATTTTAATAATTTAGATGAGGGAACTAAATGTAATATCTCCAAATTTGCAGATGACACAAAGCTGGGTGGGAGGGTGAGCTGTGAGGAGGATGCAGAGATGCTTCAGTGTGATTTGGACAAGCTGAGTGAGTGGGCAAATGCATGGCAGATGCAGTATAATGTGGATAAATGTGAGGTTATCCATTTAGGTAGCAAAAACAGGAAGGCAGATTATTATCTGAATGGCTATAAATTGAGAGGGGGGAATGTGCAACGAGACCTGGGTGTCCTTGTACACCAGTCGCTGAAGGTAAGCATGAAGGTGCAGCAGGCGGTAAAGAAGGCAAATGGGATGTTGGCCTTCATAGCCAGAGGATTCGAGTACAGGAACAGGGATGTCTTGCTGCAATTGTACAGGGCGTTGGTGAGACCACACCTGGAATATTGTGTGCAGTTTTGGTCTCCTTATCTGAGGAAGGATGTTCTTGCTATAGAGGGAGTACAGCGAAGGTTTACCAGACTGATTCCTGGGATGGTGGAACTGACATATGAGAGATATTTTTGCTGGAGTTCAGAAAAATGAGGGGGGATCTCATAGAAACCTATAAAATTCTAACAGGACTAGACAGGGTAGATGCAGGAAGGATGTTCCCGATGGTGGGGGAGTCCAGAACCAGGGTCACAGTCTGAGGATAAGGGGAAGACCATTTCGGACTGAGATGAGGAGAAATTTCTTCACCCAGAGAGTGGTGAGCCTGTGGAATTCATTACCACAGAAAGTAGTTGAAACCAAAACATTGTGTGTTTTCAAGAAAGAGTTAGATATAGCTCTTGGGGTGAAAGGGATCAAAGGGTATGGGGAGAAAGCGGGAGCAGGCTGTTGAGTTGGATGATCAGCCATGATCATAATGAATGGTGCAGCAGGCTCGAAGGGCCGAATGGCCTCCTCCTGCTCCTAGTTTCTATGTATGTGATGGAACACTCTCCACTTGCCTGCAGCTCCCACAACACTCAAGAAGCTGTTGAGGACACCATTCAGGACAAAGCAGCCATGCTTGATTGGCACCACATCCACACACATTCACTCCCTCCACCACTGACAGTAACAGCAGTCTGTACCATCTACAAGATGCACCGCAGGAATTCACCAAGGCTCCTTAGACAGCACCTCCCAAATCCATCACCACTACCATCTAGAAGGACAAGAGCAGCAGATACAAGGCAGGAACTTCCAAGTGGTGGTGTTCCCAAGTCACTCACCATCCTGACTTGGAAATATATCACCGTTCCTTCACTGTCGCTGGGTCAAAATCCTGGAACTCCCTCCCTAACAGCACGGTGGGTGTACCTACACCACAGGGACTGCAGCGGTTCAAGAAGGCAGCTCACCACCACCTTCTCAAGGGCAACTAGGGATGGGCAATAAATGCTGTCCCAGCCAGTGATGCCCACATCCCGTGAATTAATTTAAAAAAAAATCCAAGTATAGCAACTTATTTAAAAATGTTACACTTTCAAATTTATTCACCAGGTCTTACTTACCTAGGCCACCACTCTTCAGAGTCAGAGTAGTGGCACCACGGCTGTCTCTGTTGTTCAGCAGGGGGCGGTTAAAGCACAGTAGAGGAACTGTCATAGGGGACTCTATAGTCAGGGGCTCAGACAGGCGCTTCTGTGGTCGTGAAAGAGACACCCGGATGTTGCCTCCCTGGTGCCAGGGTCCAGGATGTCTCTGATCGGGTACGGGACATTCTGAAGGGGGAGGGAGAACAGCCAGAGGTCGCAGTACACATTGGTACTAATGACATAGGCAGGAAGAGTGACGAGGTCCTGCAGCAGGAGTTCAGGGAGTTGGGCAGAAAGTTAAAAAAACAGGACCTCTAGGGTTGTCATCTCAGGATAACTCCCTGTGCCACGTGCCAGTGAGGCTAGAAATAGGAAGATAGTCCAGCTGAACACGTGGCTGAACAGATGCTGTAGGAGGGAGGGTTTCCGATATCTGGATCAGTGGGATCTCTTCCGGGGCAGGTGGAACCTACACAAGACGGACGGGTTGCATCTAAACTGGAGGGGCACCAATATCCTGGCTGCGAGGTTTGCTAGTGTCACTCAGGAAGGTTTAAATTATAATGGCAGAGGGATGGGAACCAGAGCAATAGGTCAGCAGGTGAAATAAAGGACTGGGAACCAGTGAATATGGCTAGTAGGACTAAGAGAAAGGGCAGGCAGGGAGAAATTACTGAACACAGTGGGACTGGGGGTCTGAAATGCATTTGTTTCAATGCGAGAAGTATAACAGGCAAGGCAGATGAGCTTAGAGCTTGGATTAGTACTTGGGACTATGATGTTATTGCTATTACAGAGATTTGGTTGAAGGATGGACAGGATTGGCAGATAAACATTCCAGGATTTAGATGTTTCAGGCAGGATAGAGAGGGATGTAGAAGAGCTGGGAGTTGCACTGCTGGTTAAGGGGAATATCACAGCTGTACGATAAGAGGACACCTCGGTGGGCTCATGCAGTGAGGCAATATGGGTAGAGCTCCGGAATAGGAAGGGTGCAGTCACAATGTTGGGGGTTTACTATAGGCCTCCCAATTGCCGGCGGGAGATTGAGGAACAGTTATGTAGGCAGATTTTGGAAAGAGGTAAGAGCAATAGGGTTGTTGTGGTGGGTGATTTTAACTTTCCCTATATTGACTGGGAATCACTTAGTGCTAGGGGTTTGGATGGTGCAGAATTTGTAAGGTGCATCCAGGAGGACTTCCTGAGACAATATGTAGATAGTCCAACTAGGGAAGGGGCAATACTGGACCTGGTATTAGGGAATGAACCCGGCCAGGTGGTCGAAGTTTCAGTAGGGGAGCATTTCGGGAAAAGTGACCATAATTCAGTAAGTTTCGAGGTACTGGTGGATAAGGATAACAGGAGTCCTCGGGTTAAGGTACTTAATTGGGGGAAGGTTAATTATAACAATATTAGGCAGGAACTGAGGAATCTAGACTGGAGGCGGATGTTTGAGGGCAAATCAACAACTGACATGTGGGGGGGCGTTCAAACATCAGTTGATAAGAATTCAGGACCGGCATGTTCCTGCTAGGATGAAGGATAAGTATGGCAAGTTTCAGGAACCTTGGATAACGAAGGATATTGTGAGATTAGTCAAAAAGAAAAGGGAAGCATCCGTAAGGGCTAGAAGGCTGGGAACAGATGAAGCCTGTGGAGAATATAAAGAAAGTAGGAAGGGACTTAAACAAGGAGTCAGGAGGGCTAAAAGGGGTCATGAAAAGTCACTGGCAACCAGGATTAAGGAAAATCCCAGGGCCTTTTATACATATGTAAAAAGCAAGACGGTAGCCAGGGAAAGGGTAGGCCCACTCAGGGACAGAGGTGGGAATCTGTGTGTGGAGCCAGAAGAAATGGGAGAGATACTACATGAGTACTTCTCAGCAGTATTCACCAAAGAGAAGGACTTAGCGGTCGATTTGTCTAGGGAAGAGTGTGTAGATAGCCTGGATCATGTTGAGATCAAAAAAGAGCTGTTAGGCGTCTTGAAGAATATTAAGGTGGATAAGTCCCCAGGGCCAGATGGGATCTACCCCAGAGTACTGAGGGAGGCAAGGGAGGAGATTGCTGGGGCCTTGACAGAAATCTTTGTATCCTCACTGGCTACGGGTGAGGTCCCAGAGGACTGGAGAATGGCCAATGTTGTTCCATTGTTTAAGAAGGGTAGCAGGGATAATCCAGGAAATTACAGGCCGGTGAGCCTGGCGTCAGTGGTAGGGAAATTATTGGAGAAGATTCTTCGTGACAGGATTTACTACCATTTGGAAGCAAATGGGTGTATTAGTGAGAGGCAGCATGGTTTTGTGAAGGGGGGGTCATGTCTCACTAACTTGATCGAGTATTTCGAGGAAGTGACAAAGATGATCGACGATGGAAGGGCAGTGGATGTTATCTACATGGATTTCAGTAAGGCCTTTGACAAGGTCCCTCATGGCAGACTGGTACAGAAGGTAAAGTCACACGGGATCAGAGGTGAGCTGCCAGGATGGATACAGAATTGGCTTGGTCATAGAAGACAGAGGGTAGCAGTGGAAGGGTGCTTTTCTGACTGGAGAGCTGTGACTAGTGGAGTTCCTCAGGGATCAGTGCTGGGACCTTTGCTGTTTGTAGTATACATAAATGATTTGGAGGGAAATATAACTGGGCTAATTAGTAAGTTTGCAGATGACACTAAGGTTGGAGGAGTTGCAGATAGTGAAGAAGATTGTCAAAGGATACAACGGGATATAGATCAGTTGGAGACTTGGCCAGCGAAATGGCAAATTGAGTTTAATCCGGACAAATGCGAGGTAATGGATTTTGGAAGGTCTAATACAGGCAGGAATTATACAGGAAATGGCAGAACCCTTAGTGCATCGACGGGCAGAGGGATCTGGGTGTACAGGTCCACAGGTCACTGAAAGTGGCAACGCAGGTGGATAAGGTAGTTAGGAAGGCATATGGCATGCTTGCCTTCATTGGCAGGGGTATTGAGTATAAAAGCTGGGAAGTCATGCTGCAGCTGTATAGAACCTTGGTTAGGCCACACTTGGAATACTGCGTGCAATTCTGGTCGCCACATTACCAGAAGGATATGGAGGTATTGGAGAGGGTGCAGAGGAGGTTTACCAGGATGCTGCCTGGTCTGGAAGTTATTAGCTATGAGGAGAGGTTGGAGAAACTTGGATTGTTCTCACTAGAGTGACGGAGATTGAGGGGCGACTTGATAGAAGTTTACAATATTATGAGTGGCATGGACAGAGTAGATAGTCAGAAGCTTTTTCCCAGGGTAGAAGAGTCAATTACTAGGGGACATAGATTTAAGGTGAGAGGAGAAAACTATAGAGGAGATGTGTGGGGCAGGTTTTTTACGTAGAGGGTAGTGTCTGGAATTCGCTGCCAGAGGAGGTGGTGGAAGCAGGTACGATAGTGGTGTTTAAGACACAGCTTGACAAATACATGAATAGGACGGGAATAGAGGGATACGGACCCCGGAAGTGCAAAATGTTTTAGTTGACGGGCAATAGGATTGGCGCAGGCTTGGAGGGCCGAAGGGCCTGTTCCTGTGCTGTACTTTTCATTGTTCTTTGTTTGTTCTGAGGAAAGGTAGAAAAGGAAAGGGGCACCTTTCCCTCCTCACCAAACCCCCTCAGTCACCAAACTCTAACTGAAGTTATTGACTGCAGACAAAGTCAGCATGAGAGGATAGCCTCTGAAAACCTGATGAAGCTAGTTATCTAATTAACTGGTTGCAGCTGCAAGCAGAGTCAGGGTCAAGCTGCCTGGTTTAAATTTCAAATAATGCTTGGCAGTTAACTGTCAGTCACCATCACTGGTGCATTCTCTACAGTAATGTCTCTACCAACCAGAGTCCACTTGCCAACCAATCAGCACTCTCCATATGCAGTATAAATTGCTGTTTTCCCCTTATATTGGTATTCTTGTGAAGTGTCCTGATGAGTGCAAGACTAAAAGCTTCGACACATCTTTTATTTCCAGCAATACTCAAGTTCACACGTTAAACCAGCTGATATTTCACCCCTTTCTTGGACTCGAACTCAAGTTCTGTCAAAGGGTCATGAGGACTCGAAACGTCAACTCTTTTCTTCTCCGCCGATGCTGCCAGACCTGCTGTTTTTCCAGGTAATTCTGTTTTTGTTTTGGATTTCCAGCATCCACAGTTTTTTTGTTTTTAATACTCAAGTTCTGTCCTCCCTAACTACTGTTTGTAAACTCAGAATCTTGTATACTTTTTCAATAGCCTCTCAACTTAACAGGTCACCTTCAATGATCTTTGCACATATATTCTGTTCCTGCGTCCCTTTAGAATTGTATCCTTGATTTTATATTCTCTCTCCACGTTATTCCTATTAAAATGTAATACTTGATAGTTCCTTGCATTAAACTTCATCTGCCACATGCCTGCCCATGTAACCAGCCTTTCTATGCCCTCTTGAAGTTTGTTACTGTTTCCTACATTGCTAATTTTTATGTCATCTGCAAATTTGAAATTTTGCCCTTTACAGCCAAGTCCAGATCACTAATATATATATATATATATATATATTCCTAATACCTTTCTGATAAAAGGTCATTGACCTGAAATATTAACTTCTCTCCACAGATGGTGCCAGACCCGCTGAGTGTTTCCAGCATTTCAGGAGTTAAATATGCTGTGGATCATGGGGAACTGGTGGATGTGCTGTACCTAGATTTCCAGAAGGCATTTGATAAGGTGCCACGTGAAAGGATATTATGGAAAATGAAAGCTCATGGTGTAGGGAGTTACATATTGGCAATGGATAGAAGATCGGCTGGCTGACTGGAAACAGAGAGTTTAGAAGAGTAAGAGGTGACTTGATTGAAACCTTTAAGATGCTCAGGGGACTTGACAGGGTGGATGTGGAGAGCCTGTTTCCTCTTGTGGGAGAATCTAGAACTAGGGGCTCACTGTTTAGAAATAAGGGATCGCTCATTTAAGACAGGGACGAGGAGAAATTATTTCTCTGAGCGCCGTGAGTCTCTGGAACTCTCTTCCTCAAAAGGCAGTGGAATCAGAGTCTTTGAATATTAAGGCAGAGCTAGATAGATTCTGTTTTAAAAAGGTGAAAGGTTATCAGGAGTGTGGGGTTGAGGTTCCAATCAGATCAGCCATGACCTTATTGAATGACAGAGCAGGCTCGAGGGGCTGAATGGCCTACTCCTGCTCCTCGTTCACATGTTTCTTTCAGATTCAGCCACCGGCCGTATGTTGCTTTTGTTCTGTTACTGTCCCCGGCGATTACCACTGTCTCCCTCCAACCAGTAAAGAAACAGCCATTTCCCACTGCTCTGCTTCCTGCCCCTTCGCTAATTTTGTTTCTACTCTGTCAGTGTCCCTATGATTCCATGGGCTTTCATGTTGCTAACAAGCCTATCATATGGTTCTTTGTAAAACTCCCTTTGAAAGTCCATACGCATGTTTGCTAAACAATTCTCACTTCAACTCAATCCAGTCAGTCAAACATGGTCTGCCTTCAACGGATCCCTCTTCACTTTGACTTCTTAGCCTGTACCTTCCCCAAGCAGAGTGTCAGGATTATTTACGAGCTCAGGTGGATGTCACCCCTGGGCCCAGGTGAGAATCTCATGCTGAAAGAGTTCTGGACCTTGGCCAACAGCAGAACCAGTGAATTTTCAGTGGTGATGACAGGAGGGTGAGAACCTCGAGGGACGGCAGAGAGAGGATCCTTTGGCGAGTGTAGGTGTGTTGAAGCAGGCAAGGAAGGTGACAGGTAAACACCTCTTTTGTATTCTTTTACCCAGATTATTGCACGTTGAACTTGAAAGTGAGAGGCTGCAACAAGCAGCAGAACAGGACCGTGACAATTATCAGTTTTGTAAAAAAAAACCCCATCGGGTTCACTAATGTCCTTCAGGGAAAGAAATCTGCTGTCCTAACTCAGTCTGGCCTACATGTGACTCCAGACCCACAGCAATGTGGCTGACTCTGAACTGCCCTCTGCAATGGCCCAGCAAGCTATTCAGTTCAAGGGCAATTAGGGATGGGCAATAAACGCTGGCCTTGCCAGTGACACCCACATCCCATGAAAGGATAAATTTGAATTAATTCCCACGCCTACATTGCAACTGAAGATGAATCTCACCTGGACGAGGTGGCATTTCTAAGAGTGTTGCTGATATTTTAAAAGCCTGGGGTGATGGAGATTTATTCATCTTTAGTCTCATTATTTCCTCCATCACCATCTTTAACATTATTTACTGTGAGCCCCGAGTAAAGGGTCAGTAGCAAGTCTGTCATTTCAGTTAGTCTGTCACCACTGTCATGGTGACCTGCTGCAATGCACTTTCTCACAATATTGATGTAAAAGCGTCCCCTGTTGTCACTGATATCACTCGTACTCCAATCATTGTGGCTGTGACATAGTGACAAGACAATTTTTATTTAAATAAATCTTTATTTACACGATAGTGGATTTAACAGTAAGGGTGAGCGTTCCAGGACTGAGCTCGGACAGACACTGTGGCCAGGTCACTGCCAGGAAACCTTCTTCCCTAACACACGGCTGGTGATCTTCTGCAGTGAAAGAAAAGCAGGAGAAAAGGTTCAGCAGCGTGAAACAGGAAGATACAGATCCCAGGACAGACACAGCTTTCAACACAGAGCAGTGTTTCTTCAATAACCTTTCCAATTACAAACAGACAAACTGCAAAAACCCTAAATGTAAAATAACATTGTGTTACAATGTTGGCGGGATAAGGCTGCGTCACTCTGTAAACGCTGGGACGCGGGTCTGTAAACGCTGGGACGCGGGTCTGTAAATGCTGGGACGCGGGTATGTAAACGCTGGGACGCGGGTCTGTAACTCTGTAAACGCTGGGACGCGGGTCTGTAAACGCTGGGGTGTGGGTATATAAATGCTGGGATGTGGGTCTGAAACTCTGTAAACGCTGGGACGCGGGTCTGTAACTCTGTAAACGCTGGGACACGGGTCTGTAAACGCTGGGACGCGGGTCTGTAAACGCTGGGACGCGTGTTTGTAAACGCTGGGACACGGGTCTGTTGCTCTGTAAACGCTGGGACGCGGGTCTGTAGCTCTGTAAACGCTGGGACGCGGGTCTGTAACTCTGTAAACGCTGGGACGCGGGTCTGTAACTCTGTAAACGCTGGGACGCGGGTCTGTAACTCTGTAAATGCTGGGACGCGGGTCTGTAACTCTGTAAACGCTGGGACGCGGGTCTGTAACTCTGTAAACGCTGGGACGCGGGTCTGTAACTCTGTAAATGCTGGGACGCGGGTCTGTAAATCTGTAAACGCTGGTACGCGGGTCTGTAACTCTGTAAATGCTGGGACGCGGGTCTGTAAATCTGTAAACGCTGGTACGCGGGTCTGTAAACGCTGGGATGCGGGTCTGTAAACGCTGGGGCGCGGGTCTGTAACTCTGTAAACACTGGGACGCGGGTCTGTAAACGCTGGGATGCGGGTCTGTAAACGCTGGGACCTGGGTCTGTAAACGCTGGGACGCGGGTCTGTCGCTCTGTAAACGCTGGGACGCGGGTCTGTAAACGCTGGGACGCAGGTCTGTAAACGCTGGGACCTGGGTCTGTAAACGCTGGGACGCGGGTCTGTAAACGCTGGGACGCGGGTCTGTAACTCTGTAAACGCTGGGACGCGGGTCTGTAACTCTATAAACACTGGGACGCGGGTCTGTAAATGCTGGGACGCGGGTCTGTAACTCTGTAAACGCTGGGACGCGGGTCTGTAAACGCTGGGACGCGGGTCTGTAACTCTATAAACACTGGGACGCGGGTCTGTAAACGCTGGGACGCGGGTCTGTAACTCTGTAAACGCTGGGACGCGGGTCTGTAAACGCTGGGACGCGGGTCTGTAAACGATGGGGCGCGGGTCTGTAAACAATGGGGCGCGGGTCTGTAAACAATGGGGCGCGGGTCTGTACAAGCTGGGACGCGGGTCTGTAAATGCTGGGACGCGGGTCTGTAACTCTGTAAATGCTGGGACGCGGGTCTGTAAATGCTGGGACGCGGGTCTGTAACTCTGTAAACGCTGGGACGCGGGTCTGTAACTCTGTAAACGCTGGGACGCGGGTCTGTAAACGTAGTGACGCGGGTCTGTAAACGTTGGGACGCGGGTCTGTAACTCTGTAAATGCTGGGACGCGTGTCTGTAAACACTGGGACGCGGGTCTGTAAACACTGGGACGCGGGTCTGTCGCTCTGTGAACGCTGGGACGCGGGTCTGTAAACACTGGGACGCGGGTCTGTCATTCTGTAAACGCTGGGACGTGTGTCTGTAAACGCTGGACGTGGGTCTGTCACTCTGTAAACACTGGGACGCCGGTCTATAAAGGCTGGGACGCGGGTCTGTAAACGCTGGGACGCGGGTCTGAAAACGCTGGGACGCGGGTCTGTAACTCTGTAAATGCTGGGATGCGGGTCAGTAAACGCTGGGATGCGGGTCTGTAAACGCTGGGACCTGGGTCTGTAAACTCTGGGACGGGGGTCTGTCGCTCTGTAAACGCTGGGACGCGGGTCTGTAAACGCTGGGACGCGGGTCTGTAAACGCTGGGACCTGGGTCTGTAAACGCTGGGACGCGGGTCTGTAAACGCTGGGACGCGGGTCTGTAAACGCTGGGGCGCGGGTCTGTAAATGTTGGGACGCTGGTCTGTAACTCTGTAAACGCTGGGACGCGGGTCTGTAACTCTGTAAACGCTGGGACGCGGGTCTGTAACTCTGTAAACGCTGGGACGCGGGTCTGTAACTCTGTAAATGCTGGGACGCGGGTCTGTAAACGCTGGGACGCGGGTCTGTAACTCTGTAAACGCTGGGACGCGGGTCTGTATCTCTGTAAACGCTGGGACGCGGGTCTGTAAACGCTGGGACGTGGGTCTGTAAACGCTGGGACGCGTGTCTGTAAACGCTGGGACGCGAGTCTGTAAATGCTGGGACGCGGGTCTGTAACTCTGTAAACGCTGGGACGCGGGTCTGTAAACGCTGGGACACTAGGGAGGGGGCACTGTTTTAGGACAGAAATGAGGAGAGTTATTTCTCAGAGGGTTGTGTGACTTTGGAACTCTCTGCTGCAGAAGGTGGTGGAGGTGGGTCACTGAATATTTTTAAGGCAGAGGTAGATGGATTCTTGTCAGACAAGGGAATCAAAGGTTATCAGGGTTAGATGGGAATGTGGAAATCGAAACACAAGATGATCAGCCATGATCTTATTGAATGGTGGAGCAGACTCGAGGGGCTGAATGGGCTACTTCTGCTCCTAGTTTCTATGTCCATATGTTTCAGTGACAGCCCATCCCAAGTACCATGAGGGAGCAGCAGATCTGTTTAGAGATTGTGTCCATATTATAACTGGCCATTCACAGAGACAAGTGTCATTGCAAACTCGCACACGTGCACACACACACACACACACACACACACACACACACACACACACACACACACACACACACACACACACACACAGCGTACACACACACACCACACAGCGCCTACAAACACACACACACAGACAACGCGTACACACACACACCGCACAGGGCGTACACACACACCGTGTACACACACACCACGTACACACACCGCACAGCGCGTACACACACACACACACCACACAGACACCGCGTACACACACCGCACACTCACACACACACACACACACAGACACCACACACACACACACACCCACCGTGTACACACACACCACACAGCGCGTACACACACACTTTGAACTAAATTGCCGTTCCTTCACTGTCACTGGGTCAAAATCCTGGAACTCCCTCCCTAACAGCACGGTGGATGTACCTACACCACATGGACTGCAGCGGCTCAAGAAGGCAGCTCACCACCACCTTCTCAAGGGCAACTAGGGATGGGCAATAAATGTTGGGCCCAGCCAGCGACACCCACATCCCGTGAACGAATAAAAAAATCACGCATGTACACTCACTCATTCCCAGAGGCAACACCCCAATGTGCACTCATTCACACCCACGCACTCACACACGGACTGATTACTGCCCATAAACACACCCACACACACTCACTCACACACACCCACGCACGCTCACACACACACACCCACGCACTCACACACGGACTGATTACTGCCCATAAACACACCCACACACACTCACTCACACACACCCACGCACACTCACACACCCACACCCACACACGCTCACACACACACACCCACGCACTCACACACGGACTGATAAACGCCCATGCACACACCCACACATACTCACTCTGACACACCCACACACACTCACTCACACACACGCACACCCACACACGCTCACTCACACACACCCACGCACGCTCACACGGACTGATAAACGCCCATAAACACACCCACACACGCTCACTCACACACACCCACACACTCACTCACACACACGCACACACACACACACACACACACAACCACGCACGCTCACACACACACACCCACACCCACTCACACACACACACGCACACACGCACACACACCCACACCCACGCACGCTCACACACACACACACACCCACTCACACACACCCACACACACTCACTCACACACACCCACACACGCTCACTCACACACACACCCACACACACACTCACACACACCCACGCACGCTCACTCACACACACCCACGCACGCTCACTCACACACACACACCCACGCTCACACACACTCACTCACACACACACACACTCACTCACACACACACACACCCACGCTCACTCACACACCCACCCACACACACTCACTCACACACACCCACCCACACACGCTCATTCACACACACCCACACACGCACTCACACATGGACTGATTAACGCCCACGCACACTCACACACACCCACACACACTCACTCACACACCCACACACATTCACTCACACACCCACCCACGCTCATTCACACACACCCACACACGCACTCACACATGGACTGATTAACGCCCACGCACACTCACTCACACACACCCACACACGCTCACTCACACACCCACACACGCTCACTCACACACCCACACACACTCACTCACACACACACACCCACTGACACTCACACACACTCACACACACACACACTCACTCACACACTCACACACACCCACCCACACTCAGTCACTCACACACACACACACACACACACTCACTCTCACACACACACACACTCACACACACACCCACGCACGCTCACTCACCCACACACACTCACTCACACACTCACACACACCCACACACACTCACTCACACACACACGCAGCCAAGATGCACACACACCCACACACACCCACACACACTCACTCACACACTCACACACTCACACACGCTCACTCACACACACCCACACACGCTCACTCACACACACCCACACACGCTCACTCACACACGCTCACTCACACACACCCACACTCACTCACACACACACACACACACACACACACACACACACACACACACACACACACACACACACACACGCTCACTCACACACACACACACTCACTCACACACACCCACACACACACACACACCCACGCACGCTCACTCACACACACCCACACACACCCACACACACACCCACACACGCTCACTCACACACACCCACACACACACCCACACACACTCACTCACACACACACGCAGCCAAGATGCACACACACCCACGCAGACAATCATTTAAGTACATATACACATGGACATCCATTCAGCAATGATCACTCTTGCACACTGTGTTCAGGTTCAGCCGACTCCGACGGAGGGCGTTCCCAGTTTCTGACAGCTGAATGAAAAGCTTGAGGCTGGAGTGTGCCACTGCTTCAAGTGGCTGCTGTTGGGCTGGTGAGAGAGACCTACCTGTTTATACAGCTGAGCTTTCAGCCTGTTAGTCTGATACTCTGCCCTGCGTCTGTCCTCATCTCGTTTCCTGGTCACCTCTGGGAGCTGCTCATAGAGGCTGCAAAGGGACAGATAAAGGACTTCAGTGAAATCTGACCACATCTTCCTGACTCTCGTATGGTACAAGGGCTTTCAATGGGGGAGTGAAGAGCAGACATTGAGCTCATTCAGAACCATCCTGCCCATTGCTCCATCCCCGGGTCACAGATCCTCTCTCCACCCCATCAACCACAGGGACACCGACCCTCTCCCTCCTCTTCACCCCCCTGGGGCACAGACCCCCCCCATCCCCCACCCTCCCCCCACGCTGGACATGGACCCTTACCCCATTCCACATGCACCACCCCCACGCCCCCCCACACCCCCCACCACCCGGGACACAGACCCCCCCCCATCCCCCACCCTCCCCCCACGCTGGACACAGACCCCCACCCCATCCCCTCCCCCCATGCCGGACACAGACCCCCACCCCAGCCCCCTGGGACATGGGTTGTCATGAAGGTATTAACGTGTATAATGTTAATGGAAATTATTTTTGAATTGGACTTGTAGTAGGGTCTGTGTCTGTGGGTGTGAGTGTGAGTGTGAGGGTCTTAACTGGATTAAAGCCAGCTAGTCTGGGTGCTTTGATACGTCGTAGTTTTGAGGTGTAAACAGTAAGGTAAAGAGGATATTTGCATTTTGTTGAATAAATCGTTCAAAGACTGGGGGCTGAAATCTTCTACCTCGCTTGGAGACACCAAGCAATGTTACTAATAGAATTGGTACTAGCAAAGTGGTTTTATTGTTAGAGGTGGAGTTCAAAGGGCCCTGGTGATACAAGGAGAATTTGCATTCAAAGATATAACCCGAGAGGAGTTTGTGTGTGCAGTTCGGAGGCATGGATGATCTAAGATGCCCATGAGCCTACAGTTGTCAGTGAAGGAGCGAATTGAAAGGAACTTCAGGTTGAACTTGCAGGATAAAATGTGCTTTGCCTGGGATCTGTTTAAGTCTTTGGGTTATTGTTGCCTTGGAGAAGATTACCTGGGAGTGATTACTTTGGGGATTTGTTTAATAGCTATTATAGTAGTAATTTGTAGACATATGCATGTGTTTACTACCTTGTTAGATTAATAAATGTTTAATTTAAATTATGTAAAAAGCCTCTCGAGGCTCGGTGGTTTTTATTCCTGAATTCAGAGCTGCATCTCAATTGTACCAACTGAAAATCTAGGTTAAGACAGTTGTTTGAAGTCTCCCTCTGGGGTTTGAAATAGCTCAGCCTTTACCAACAGCTGTGTCATAACATGGACCTTCACCCCATCGCCCCGGGACATGAACACTCTCCCTCCCCATGGGACACGACCTGTCTCTCCCACCAACAACTGAATTCAACCTCTCTCAGCTTTGACCTGGTGGGATTTGAACTGATGCCTCCCCCAGGTTGCCGGACAGCGCTGGGGTCAGTGTCTTGGGGAAAACAGGGGAAAATCCTGGGTGACTGGGAGCGTTCCATCATTCGGCCTATCCCGAGCAGAGCTGCAACAACAGGACAGGGTGAAAGATCTCGACACCAGCGTCACAAGATTCGGAAAGGACTTGATAGGGTGGACGCTGAGAGATTGTTTCCACTTGCCAGGAAATCTAAAACACAGGGCTGGGGGGTGGGGGCACGATCTTGGGATAAGGGGACGACCATTTAGCACTGAGATGAGGAGAAATTACTTCAAAGGGTTGTGAATCTTTGAAATTCTCCACCCCAGAGGGTTGTGGATGCTCCATGGTTGAATATATTTCAGGCTGGGATGGACAGGGAATTAGGGGACATGGGGAGCGGGCGGGAAAATGGGAGTTGAAGTCCAAGGTCAGCCATGATCCCGTTGAACAGCGGAGCAGGCTCGAGGGGACACGTGGTCTACTCCTGCTCCTATTTCTGATGAAGACCCGGAGTAACACTCACCGCTTGGACCTGTCAAACATTTCCCTCTTTGGGATTCTCCTCTTGAATAAAATAGCTTCGGCTGAAAAATACAAGCGAGAGAAGGTGACCCTGGCTTTGGGTAGAACTGTTAAACATGTTAAACGCTGACAGCAAAATACACCCAAATCACAAGGGGCAGGATATGAGTGTCGCTGACAAGTCCATCCTACACTATTACCCATCCTAGATAACACCCTCCCGCACGCCCACTGGGTATACCCAAATAGCTTGCTAGGCCACTTCAGAGGGCAGTTCAAATGCAGTCACATGAGCGCAGGATTGGAGTCACATCTTGACTCACACAGGTAAAGAACAGCACGTTTCAGTAGTGAACCAGCTGGATTTTGACCACATGGTCACTTTTACTGGTCCCAGCTTCTTAATATCTGTTTTTTTTAATGCAGGGGCCTAAGTTACAGGTCCAGGGACCTAAGCACGGCACTACCACATTCAGTCTGGGTGACAACAACCCCAGGTTGACAGTGGTTAGATTAAGCAGGGTGGGTGGGTACAGAGACTCGTGTGGCACATCGACAGCAGCGTGGACCAGACGGCCCGTTTCGGTGTTGTACAGGAGGGGTAATTATGGAATTGGGTGTAAATGTGTGCTCACCGAGCTGATGGCCCTTCCTATCCCTGGGGCCTCTCTCCTGGGGCTGGTTGAAAAGTCTCTCTCTCTCACTCTGCAGGATGTTCTGTATCTTCCTCTCTTCCATCAGTAACTCCAGGCGCTTCACCCGTTGCCGGGAATGGGAGATGAAATCCGGTCTGTTCATGTGTAAGGCTTCCTGTCAAACAGCAAAATAAAACAGACAGCCGCGGATACACTTGTGGACTCGGTACTGAGCCACAGTACACCAGAGCACTCCTGCTTTCAAGCCCGATCTGCGGGAGGTCTGCCTCCTCTGAAGATGCTGATTCTCTGCTGGGAAACAGCTCCATCGCCGCTGAGCCAAGCGGCTGTTTCCCATGTGTGGACTCTCTCGCCTTAGCACATTACCAGACTGCCCTCCCCGGCTCACAAAGAAATTCTCTGGCATATGTGAGGATCCCAACCCCAGATCAGCCCTCCCTGTCCTCCCTATCCCATCACCACCCTTCCCCCATCTCATCGCTCCAAAAATGACACCTCCACCACTCGCAACATCTTTTCCACAATGAATGTTGGGCCCTGACTGACTGGAGACATTTAATCAATAATATTTCAGTCCAGTTCTCTGGTGTTTCCAAGATCTCGTTGAAACGTATAAACCTCTTTGGAGGGGGTGACAGAGAAGATCCCGAGGGGGCTGTTCCTCATGGCTAAAGGTTCTGGGACGAGAGGGCATGGTCTCAAGATAAGGGAGTGGACATTTCAGACCGAGAGGAGGAGAAAATGAGGAGGGTCGTGAATCTTTGGACTTCTCCACCCCAGAGGGTTGCGGATGTTGAGTTATATTCAGGGCCGAGATTGAGAGATTTATTTTTGGAAATGAAGGGAATCGAGAGATTTCAAAGCAGGCTCTTGGGGCTGTAAAGTCAACTCCTGCTCCTCTTTATTAGATAAGAGCATTAGAAATGTGAGAAATAGGAGTTGGAGAAGGCCATTAGACCATCGATCCTGCTCTGCCTTTCAATAAAATCATGGCTGATCCTCCACACCACCTTAACCTTCACCCATTATCCACATATACCCCGATTCCCTCAGGACACAAAAATCTATCAACCTCTGCCTTTGATGTACTCAACGATGGAGCATCCCACAGGTCTCAAGGGTAGAGAATTCCTAAGAGTCACAACCCTTCAAGTGAAATAATTTCTCCTTATCTCAGTCCTAAATGGTGGACTATACCTTGAGAGTGTGACACCTAATTCAAGACTCTCCAGCCTGGGGGTAACACTCACTGCGTCTCCTGTTAAGTTAAGCCCTTTAAGAATTTTCTATGTTCCTATTAAATCATCTCTCATTTTTTTAAATTCAAGGGAATACACAATCACTCCTCATAGGGCAATCTTCTCTCGTCCCAGGAATCAGACTGGTGAATCTCCGTTGCACTCCTCTAAGGCAGGTATATCCTTCCTTACAGAAGGAGACCAACACTGTACAGAGAGCTGGTGTCATAGAGGAAGACACAAACAACTTCCCAGAAATACCCGGGAGCCAAGGGTCGAGTGAGAAGAAGGAATTGAAGGAAATTAATATTAGTAAAAAAAATAGTGCTGGAGAAATTAATGGGACTGAAAGCTGATAAATCCCCAGGGCCTGATAATCTACATCCCAGGGTACTAAAGCAGGTGGCCATGGAAATAGTGGATGTGTTAGTTGTCATCTTCCAGAACTCTGTAGATTCTGGAACAGTCTTGGCAGGTTGGAGGGTGAAAAATGTAATCCCACTATTTAAAAAAGGAGGAAGGGTGAAAACAGTGAATTATAGATTGGTTAGCCTAACCTCAGCAGTAGGGAAAATGCTAAAATAAAAACAAAGAAAACTGCGGATGCTGGAAATTAGCACATTCGTTTAGATAATATCACCAACTTTAACTTTAACACCTATGTGTTCTTTTGTCCCATTGTCACTGACATCTTTTGATGATCTGCTTCTATCACTGCTTGTTTGTCTACACAAGCTCCTCTGTCTCTCTCTCTCTCTCTCCGCCCCCCCCCACCCCCCCACACACACCTTAAACCAGCTTATATTTCAACTCTTTCCTGGACTCGAAATCAAGTTCTGTCGAAGGGTCATGAGGACTCGAAACGTCAACTCTTTTCTTCTCCGCCGATGCTGCCAGACCTGCTGAGTTTTTCCAGGTAATTCGGAAAATGCTAAAGTCTTTTATAAAGGGTGTGATAACAGGACACTTAGAAAATATCAACGGGATTAGACAAAGTCAACATGGATTTATGAAAGCCTGTAATCCACAACAACCCAATAGAAAATCACACCTGTACAGCCTGTATTCCACAACAACCCCAAGAGAAAATCACACCTGTACAGCCTGTAATCCACAACAACCCAATAGAAAATCACACCTGTACAGCCTGTAATCCACAACAACCCAATAGAAAATCACACCTGTACAGCCTGTAATCCACAACAACCCAATAGAAAATCACACCTGTACAGCCTGTAATGCACAACAACCCAATAGAAAATCACACCTGTACAGCCTGTAATCCACAACAACCCAATAGAAAATCACACCTGTACAGCCTGTAATGCACAACAACCCAATAGAAAATCACACCTGTACAGCTTGTAATCCACAACAACCCCAATATAAAATCACACCTGTACAGACTGTAATCAACAACAACCCCAATAGAAAATCACACCTGTACGGCCTGTAATCTACAACAACCCAATAGAAAATCACACCTGTACAGCCTGTAATCCACAACAACCCCAATATAAAATCACACCTGTACAGCCTGTAATCCACAACAACCCCAATAGAAAATCATAACTGTACAGCCTGTAATCCACAACAATCCCAATAGAAAATCATACCTGTACAGCCTGTAATCCACAACAACCCAATAGAAAATCACACCTGTACAGCCTGTAACCGTAAACAACCCAAAAGAAAATCACACCTGTACACCCCACACCCCAATAACAAATCACACCTGTACACCCCACACCCCAATAACAAATCACACCTGTACACCTCACACCCCAATAACAAATCACACCTGTACACCCCACACCCCAACAACAAATCACACCTGTACACTCTACACCCCAATAACAATTCACACCTGTACACCCCACACCCCAATAACAAATCACACCTGTACACCCCACACCCCAATAACAAATCACACCTGTACACCCCACACCCCAACAACAAATCACACCTGTACACCCTACACCCCAATAACAAATCACACCTGTACACCCCACACCCCAATAACAAATCACACCTGTACACCCCACCCCAATAACAAATCACACCTATACACCCCACACCCCAATAACAAATCACACCTATACACCCCACCCCAATAACAAATCACACCTGTACACCCCACACCCCAATAACAAATCACACCTATACACCCCACCCCAATAACAAATCACACCTGTACACCCCACACCCCATATAACAAATCACACCTGTACACCCCACACCCCAATAACAAATCACACCTGTACACCCCACACCCCAACAACAAATCACACCTGTACACCCCAGACCCCAATAACAAATCACACCTGTACACCCCACACCCCAACAACAAATCACACCTGTACACCCCAGACCCCAATAACAAATCACACCTGTACACCCCACACCCCAATAACAAATCACACCTGTACACCCCACACCCCAATAACAAATCACACCTATACACCCCACCCCAATAACAAATCACACCTGTACACCCCACACCCCAATAACAAATCACACCTATACACCCCACCCCAATAACAAATCACACCTGTACACCCCACACCCCAATAACAAATCACACCTGTACACCCCACACCCCAATAACAAATCACACCTGTACACCCCACACCCCAATAACAAATCACACCTGTACACCCCACACCCCAACAACAAATCACACCTGTACACCCCAGACCCCAATAACAAATCACACCTGTACACCCCACACCCCAACAACAAATCACACCTGTACACCCCAGACCCCAATAACAAATCACACCTGTACACCCCACACCCCAATAACAAATCACACCTGTACACCCCACACCCCAATAACAAATCACACCTGTACACCCCACACCCCAACAACAAATCACACCTGTACACCCCACACCCCAATAACAAATCACACCTGTACACCCCACACCATAGTAACAAATCACACCTGTACACCCCACACCCCAATAACAAATCACACCTGTACACCCCACACCCCAATAACAAATCACACCTGTACACCCCACACCATAGTAACAAATCACACCTGTACACCCCACACCCCAATAACAAATCACACCTGTACACCCCACACCCCAATAACAAATCACACCTGTACACCCCACACCATAGTAACAAATCACACCTGTACACCCCACACCCCAATAACAAATCACACCTGTACACCACACCCCAATAACAAATCACACCTGTACACCCCACACCCCAATAACAAATCACACCTGTACACCCCACCCCAATAACAAATCACACCTGTACACCCCACACCCCAATAACAAATCACACCTGTACACCCCACATCCCAATAACAAATCACACCTGTACACCCTACACCCCAATAACAAATCACACCTGTACACCCCACCCCAATAACAAATCACACCTGTACACCCCACACCCCAATAACAAATCACACCTGTACACCCCACACCCCAATAACAAATCACACCTGTACACCCCACACCCCAATAACAAATCACACCTGTACACCCCACCCCAATAACAAATCACACCTGTACACCCCACACCCCAATAACAAATCACACCTGTACACCCCACACCATAGTAACAATTCACACCTGTACACCCCACACCCCAACAACAAATCACACCTGTACACCCCACACCATAGTAACAAATCACACCTGTACACCCCACACCCCAATAACAAATCACACCTGTACACCCCACACCCCAATAACAAATCACACCTGTACACCCTACACCCCAGTAACAAATCACACCTGTACACCCCACACCCCAATAACAAATCACACCTGTACACCCCACACCATAGTAACAAATCACACCGATCTGTTGAGCGCGGGGATTCAAATGAAGGGGACTGAGGTGGTCGAATCCTCCCTCCAGTGGGGAATCCAGGAAAAGAGGTCTCTGCGCTCCAAGTATACGTTCCTGGTATGAGTGTTTGAGAAAGTGACATCCAAATAACAAAAGATGTAAAAATTATCAGAACTGTTCAGATTTTGGGGCGAAGGTTTTGGAGCGAGGGCCACTTGGAATTGAGAGATAAAGCCCTCATAGGCTAGAGTTTCACAGGAACAGGAGGAGGCCATCTAGCCACTTGAACCTGTTACAAGGGAACAAGAGGAGGCCACTCAGCCCCTTGAGCCTGTTACACAGGAACCAAATTATGCCATTCAGCCCCTTGAGCCTATTACCCGGGAACCGGAGGAGGCCATTCAGTCACAGCTGGTCTGTGTAACTCCATTTCCCCACCTTTGCTTCATATCCCTTGAGGCTCTTACACAACAGCAATCTCATTCAGACAGCGGGTGACGAATCGAGTGGATGATTCCTGACTGAATGGAATGGTGGCTTACCTGGCCCAGCTGATGTCCTGTCGTCTTTCCCAGGAGCCCTCTCTGTGTGTGAGCTGCCCTTCCTCTTCCTGTCCTTGGCTCTGGCGGAGCTGCAGCCGGCGGGAGAGGCTGAGTGCTGACGGTGACTGCCCAGGACAGCTGGTCGATGCAGGGTTGGCTCTGAATCTGGCGAAGGGAAGGTCACGCCCACATCGCGGGTCCGTCTCCCCTTAGCACTCGCGACAATTGGCAGAGATTCTGACACATGGCACAAAACAATGGTACAGACAGAGAGAGGCAGAGTGGGGGAACATCTGTCTCTACTATAACAGGGGCATCCAGCACATTGAGGGACTGGCGGGAGGGCGGGGGTGTGTGTGTGTGTCTGTATGTGTGTCTGTATGTGTGTGTGTGTGTCTGTATGTGTGTGTGTGTGTGTGTGTCTGTATGTGTGTGTGTGTGTGTGTCTGTCTGTATGTGTGTGTGTGTGTGTCTGTGTGTGTGTGTGTGTGTGTGTGTCTGTATGTGTGTGTGTATGTGTGTGTGTGTGTGTGTGTCTGTATGTGTGTGTGTATGTGTGTGTGTGTGTGTCTGTGTGTGTGTGTGTGTGTGTCTGTATGTGTGTGTGTGTGTGTGTTTGTGTGTGTGTGTGTGTCTGTATGTGTGTGTGTGTGTGTGTGTGTGTGTGTGTGTGTCTGTATGTGTGTGTGTGTGTGTGTGTGTGTCTGTCTGTATGTGTGTGTGTGTGTGTCTGTATGTGTGTGTGTGTGTGTCTGTATGTGTGTGTCTGTGTGTGTGTGTGTGTCTGTATGTGTGTGTGTATGTGTGTGTGTGTGTCTGTGTGTGTGTGTGTGTGTGTGTCTGTATGTGTGTGTGTGTGTGTGTTTGTGTGTGTGTGTGTCTGTATGTGTGTGTGTGTGTGTGTGTGTGTGTGTGTGTGTGTGTGTCTGTATGTGTGTGTGTGTGTGCGAGGGGTTGAGGGACCCGGCATGGAGGGGTTGGATATATGGGAAGGAACTGAGGGATGTTCTAATCGGATGATACTGGTGAGCTGTTATTATTGCCCTGATATATTTACAGCCAAGCACATACTGTGGACCTGAAGTGACATATAGTCCAGACTGGGGGAGGTGAGGGTGGTGCTAGCAGACTCTTCCTAAACTCGCTGGGTTTTCTAACACTCTGGCCATGTTTTCTGGTACGTGTCCACGAATTACCAAGTTATAGAGTCATAGTCATAGAATCATAGAGGTCTACAGCACAGAAAAAGGCCCTTCGGCCCATCGGGTCTGCACCAGTCAAACAAGTACCTAACTATTCTAATCCCATTTCCCAGCACCAGGCCCATAGCCTTGTATGCCAAGGCATCGCAAGTGCCCATCCAAATACTTCTTAAATGTTATGAGGGTTTCTGCCTCCACCACCCTTTCAGGCAGTGAGTTCCAGATTCCCACCACCCTCTGGGTGAAAAAATTCTTCCTCACACCCCCTCTAAACCTCTTGCCCCTTACCTTAAATCTATGCCCCCTGGTTATTGATCCCTCCACCAAGGGGAAAGTTCCTGTCAACCCTATCAATGCCCCTCATAATTTTATACACTGCAACCATGTCCCCCCTCAATCTCCTCTGCTCCAAGGAAAATAACCCCAATCTATCCGATCTCTCCTCATAACTAAAACTCTCCAGCCCAGGCAACATCCTGGTAAATCTCCTCTGCACTCTCTCTAGTGCAATCACATCCTTCCGATAATGTGGATTCCAGAACTGCACACAATACTCCAGCTGTGGCCTAACCAGCGTTTTATACAGTTCCAGCATAACCTCCCTGCTCTTATATTCTATGCCTCGGCTAATAAAGGCAAGTATCCCATATGCCTTCTTAACCACCTTATCTACATGTCCCGCTACCTTAAGGGACCGGTGGACATGAACACAAAGGTCCCTCTGATCCTCGGTACTTCCCAGGGACCTACCATTCATCGTGTATTCCCTTGCCTTGTTTGTCCTGCGCAAGTGCATCACCTCACACTTATCCAGATTAAACTCCATTTGCCACTGATCAGCCCATCTGACCAGCCCGTCTATATCCTCCTGTAATCTAAGGCTATCCTCCTCACTATTTACCACCCCACCAATTTTCATGTCATCTGAGAACTTACTGATCAACCCTCCTACATTCAAGTCTAAATACATACCACAAATAGCAAGGGACCCAACACCGATCCCAGTGGAACCCCACTGGGCACAGGCATCCAGTCACAAAAAACAAGTTCTATAAGACTAGCAATGTTAATGAGGAACACCATTACCTCCAAGCTGCCTGACACTCTCTCACTATCCCAAGCAGAACGGACATCACAAGATCAAAAAAATAGTGTTAGCAGCAGACCAGATGGCCACACGAGCCTGATCTGCCATCTAATACCATCATAGCTGATCTGATCTTGGCCTGAACTCCACTTTGCTGCCTGATCCCATGTCCCTCGATTCCCTGAGAGGCCAAAAATGCATCTCCCTCAAAGTTAAATATATTTAACGATGAAGCATCCACAACCCTCTGGGATGGAGAATTCCAAAGCTTCATAAACTATTTGAGTGAAGAAATGTCTCCCCATCTCAGTCCGAAATGATCAATCCTAAGGCAGTGACCCCTTTTCCTAGATTCTCCAGCAAGGGGAAGCAGCTTCTCATTGTCGACTGTCAACCCCTTCAGAATTTTGTAGGTTTCAACGGGATCACCTCTCATTCTTCTAAACTCCAGAGAATGTAGGCCCAATTGACTCTCATCCCAGGGCCTAATCTAGTGAACCTTCGCTGTACTGCCTCGCAGTAAAGCCTTCCTCAAATATGGACACCAAAGCTGCCCACAGTATTCCAGGTGTGGTGGCACCAAAACCCTAAACAATTCTTGCAACACTTCTTGATTCTTGTACTCCAATCCCCTGGCAATAAAGGCCAACATGCCATTTGCCTTTCCAACTGCTTGCTGCACCGACATGCTAACTTTCTGCATTCCTTGTACAAACACACTCAAGTCTCTTTGAACATCAACATTTAACGTGTCGCACCTTTTAAAAAACACTCTGCTTTTCTATCAAAGTAAATAACTTCACACTTCCCCACATTATACTCCATCTGCCATCTTCTTGCTCACTCCCTTACCCTGTCCATATCTCTTTGCAGCCTCTCTGTGTCCTCCCCACAGCTTATCTTTCCACCGAGCTTAGTATCAAGCGCAAATCTGGATACTTTACTCTTGGTCTCTTTGTCGATGTCATATAGATTGTAAATAGCTGAAGCCCCAGCACTGATCCTTTGCAGCAGTCCACTGGTGCCAACCTGACAATGTCCTGTTCATCATTGCTTCCTGCTTGTTCTTCCAATCCTTTACCCATATTTTACCCTCAACTCCAGGAGTCCTTGTTCTTGCCCATTCACCTTTTGTGACTCCTGATCAAGTGCCTTTTAGTAATTCAAGTAAACTACATCGACCGCTCCCCTCCATCTACCCAACTCCTCACATCCTCAAATAAAACTAATACATTTGTCAAATGTGGTTCCCCTTTCGTAAAAAAACCACGTTGGCGTTGTCTGTTAAAACTTTGATTTTCTAACTGCATTTTCACGCCTTCCCTAATAATAGAGTCCAGCACTTTCCCGATGACTGACGTCAGGCCAACCAGCCTGTGATTTTGCTTCTTTGTTTCTCTCTCCTTGCTTGAATAGCGGAGTTTACATTTGCCAACTACCAGGCTGCTGGAACTGTTCCAGAACCGAGACAGTTTTGAAAAATCATCACCAGCGCATCCACTATCTCTGCAGCTATAGTTTAGAACTCTAGGACATAGGCCATCAGGTCCCTGGGGATTTATCATATTTTAGTCCATTAAGTTCCTCTAACGTCCTTGGTCAACTGATATTAATTATCTTAAGTTCCTCACTTATTTGAGCCCCAGGTTACCTATGTTTTTGCGATGTACTTTATGTTTCTACCGTGAATTCAGATGTAATATTTCCTTATTCCCTGAGATAATTCTTCTTATCCCTGTCTCTAAGGGACCAATGTTTATTTTAGCTACTCTCCTTTTTATATACTGGAAAAGCTCTTACAATCTTTTCATATTTCTGGCTCCTTTACTCATTCTATATTTTTCCCTTTTTATCAACTTACTGGTCACCTTTTGCCGGTTTCTGAAACTCTCTCAATCGTCAGACTCACTCCTATTTTTTGGAACATCATTAGCCTCGTCTTTTAACCCGATACTTTCCTTAACCTCCTTAGTCAGCCACAGACGGAGCTTTCCCACTGAGTTTTTGTCTTTTTTTAATGGATTGTATTTTCGTTGAACATTTTGAATAATTTCTTAAAATACTTCCCATTGTTTGGGTAAATAAATTAAAAGGCGAAGCACTGAACAAGTTATCTTAGCCAGCTCTCCCCTCATGCTAAGCCATTGGTTTGTTTAAGCTTAAGATTCTTGCTTTCCACTCAAAACTTCTCCTCATCTCAGCCCTAAATAATCAACCCGCCACCCTGAGGCTGTGTCCATGTTCGAGAGTCTCCAGCCAAGGGAAACAACATCTCATTATCAACCCTTGCTTTCACATAAGCGTCAACCTTGAATCAATGGTGACAGAGTCAGAGACTGTGGATCCAAGTCCCACTCCAAAGGCTTGAGCACATAATCCGCTGAGGGACTGCTATACAGTCAGAGGTGCTGTTTTTCAGATGAAGCTTTAAACCCTGTCTGCCCTCTCAGATGGATGTAAGATATCCAATGACACTATTTCAAAGAAAAGTATGTCATGGCCAACATTTATCCTTCAGTCACCACAAGGAAATAGATTATTCTGTTAGCACATCGTTGTTTGTGAGGTCTTGCTGTATGCAAATTGGTTGCCGAGTTTCCTACATGACAACAGTGACTACACTTACTGGATTGGCTGTGAAGATGTTTGGGATATCGGGGGTTCATGAAAGGTGCTACAGAGCTGCAAGTGTCATCTATCTGAGACTCCAGGGCTCCAGAACCTCTCTGCTCTGCGTGACCTGGTCCCACCACCAGGTTAATAAAGAAACCACCCACCAAAACAACAAACCAGCTCCTCCCAGGCACTTACCTGTCTGCACCCCCTGGCTGACCAGCCTGGTGCACCTCTTGTTGATGAGTTTGCTGGAGGGGCCGTGTGGTGGACGGACAGAGGGGCTTTGAGTGGACGCGGAGTCGGACGTGGTTATGGGTACGGTGAAGCTTTGTGCTCCAGAGATCTGCGGAAGCAAACACAGGAGATCTGCGGAACAGTCATATTCCTTAAGAACATAAGAAATAGGAACAGGAGTAGACCATTCGGCCCCTCGAGCCTGCTCTGTCATTCAATAAGATCATGGCTGATCATCTTGTGTTTCGATTTCCACATTCCCATCTAACCCTGATAACCTTTGATTCACTTGTCTGACAAAAATCCATCTACCTCGGCCTTAAAAATATTCAGTGACCCCGCCTCCACCACCTTCTGAGGCAGAGAGTTCCAAAGTCACACAGCCCTCTGGGAGAAATGTCTTCTCCTCATCTCTGTCCTAAAAGGGTGACCCCTAATTTTAAACACTGCCCCCTAGTTCTGGACTCACCCACAAGAGGAAACATCCTTCCCACATCCACCTTGTCAAGGCCGTTCAGGATCTTGTATAACTTCAATCAAATCACCCCTCACTCCTCTAAACTCCAGTGGAAACAAGCCCAGTCTGTCCCACCTTTCCTCATAAGACAACCCACTTATTCCAGGTATCAATCTAGTAAACCTCCTTTGAATAGGGTTCAGTGCAGACTCGATGGGCCGAAGGGCCTCTACTGCACAGGGATTCTGTGACTGATTCTCTGAACCGTCTCCAATGCATTTACATCCTTCCTTAAATAAGGGGATCAAAACTGCCCACAGTATTCGAGGCGCGGTCTCACCAACACCCTGTATAACCGAAGCATAACATCCTTACTTTTATGTTCAATCCCTCTCGTAATAAAGGATAACATTCCGTTAGCCTTAACTACTTGCTGTACCTGTAAACTAACTTTTTGTGACTCGTACAAGAACACCGAGGTCCCTCTGCAGCTCAGAATTATGCAGCCGTTCTCGATTTAAGTAATACTCCGCTTTTTTGTTCTTCCTGCCACAGTGAACAACTTCACATTTTCCCACATTAAACTCCATTTGCCAGATCCTTGCCCACTCACTCAACCTATCTCTATCCATCTGCAACCTCATGTCCTCTTCACCACATACTTTCCTACCTATCTTTGTGTCATCTACAAATTTAGCTACCATGTCTTCACTCCCCTCATCTAAGTCATTGATGTAAACTGTAAAAGGTTGAGGTCCCAGCACAGACCCCTGTGGGACTCCACTAGTCACATCCTGCCAATCAGGAAAAGACCCATTTATACATACTCTCTGCTTTGTGCCAGCCAGGCAATCCTCTATCCGTGCTGACATGTTACCCACTGCACCATGAGCTTTTACCCAGCAGCAGGGAGAATGAAGGATTCCAGCAGAGCTGTGAGTGAGGAGAGACACAGCAAGAGAGATGAGCAGAGTCCTTTGCCAGCAGCATGTCGATGCACTTCCCACTGAGCCACACTCACCGATTGCTCATCAATGCTGAGTGCTCAGTCAGTGTGGGAGGTTTCAATGTGTTGGGGCAGAGGGTGAGGGGGTGGGGGGGGGGGTGTAGTTTAACCAGGGATCTTGGTCCTGCGGTGAGACCTTGGGGTAGTGTAGGCACAGAGGTCATTCCGTGATTGGATTGTGCTTGACCAGAAATCAGACAATAAGACCATAAGACATAAGAGCAGAAATTAGGCCAATCGGCCCATCGAGTCTGCTCCGCCATTCAATCATGGCTGATAAGTTTCTGAACCCCATTCTCCCGCCTTCTCCCCATAACCTTTGATCCTCTTACCAATCAAGAACCTATCTATCTCGGTCTGAAATACACTCAATGACCTGGCCTCCACAGCCTTCTGTGGCAATGAATTCCATACCGGTAGATACAAGGTGGGCCTTTATCTCACTGGGACTGGAATTCAAAGTGATGCTTCTGCTCTCTGGAGCCTCAGTCAGATCCCATCTGGAGTAACTGCAATCCATTCTGGGCTCTGCACGTCAGCTAAGATGTATTAACCATGGAGGGAGCACAGTGCAGATTCACCAGAATGATCCCTGATAAAATATGAGAGGTTGCACAGACTGGGCCTCTATGGGCTTGAGTATAGAAGATTAAGGGGTGAGCTAATCGAGGTGTTTTAAGATGATTAAAGAATTTGGGAGGGGAGACAGAGAGGAACTGTTTCCCCTGGTTTTGGGGGAGTTCACAACAAAGGGGCACAATCTTAAAATTCAAGCCCAGCCATTCAGGGAGCAGTTCCTCACTCAAAGGGGAGTGGAAATCTGGAACTCTCTCCCGCAAAAAAACAAAAATAGAACAAAGCTGTTGAGGCTGGGGGTGAATGAAAATGTCAAAAAGGAGTGAGTGATTTTTGTTGAGCGAGCGTTTTGAGGGTGACGGAACCAGGACAGGCAGCTGGTGAAGATACAGATCCACCAGGGTCAAACGGAATGGTGGGTCAGGGTCGAGGGGCTGAATGGCCTCCTCAGCGCATTGCCAGCGCCCTCACCGATGCTGTTTAATGCGCACAGTGGAGGTGGGCAGTTAAGTGAAACGACGCACCAACAGCACTGAGAGGGAGACAAGGAGCCACAGACTGACTAAGACTCACTCACTCACCTGCTGGTCACTGGCAGCACTTGGACACCTGGTCTCTGCCCTCCGTGGCCTCTCCCTCCTGCGGACCGAGCTCTCCTTCTGTTTCTCAATGGTGCCGTATAAGCGGGAGAGAGGCTGCACAGTGACACGCTCCGGCCCGAAAGCCCTGACCAAGCGCTCCGTGTCAATGGTGGATATGGTGCTCCCCATCTCGGTCTGCGTCTGCGCGTCTGTCTCGGCCAGGGCGGTGGTGTCTGACTCGGTGGTGGGTGGCCCAGCCGAACTGCTGTTCTGCGTGCCCGCGTACCGCTGGTGCTCCAGGATCTTCTCGATCCGCTGGGTGGAGATTTCCTCCAGGGAGTCGGCGCTCTCGCTCTTTGGGGTGGCCAGGGAAGCTGGAGGAGGGGCAGACGGACGCGCCAGCGCTGGGTCCTCCCAAGCTCTGCGTCTCCTCTCTCTCTGCGCTGCCCTGTGCTGCCGATCCCTCCCCTCAGCGGAGAGGAGTGGGTGGTGTACCGGGTTTCTGAGGAGGCGGGCCAGCTCGTCCAAACGTTCCAGCAGGGAAAGCTCACTGGCACTGCTCGAACCCAGCCTCTTGTGCTTCTTCTGCCTCTCTTTAAACCTCTGCCACAGCTCGTCCAGGCTGCTGTATCTCTCTGTCCCTCCAGCTCTTGGCAGGCCACTGCTCTGCTCTGTTGGGGAGACTGCACTCACAGCCAGTTCAGTGTAGCGACTGATGGGGGTAGGCTGACCTCCACATCTGCCATGTCGGGGCTTTCCGGCAGCTGCCTTTGTCCATTCCAAGTACGACAGGGCATGATGTCCCCCCGCCTCCTCCTCCTCCCAGTACCTCTGAGCCTCTCCTGTGGTGTGGGGCCAGGCTGCGTTCCTGCAGCCAACTCTGGCAGAGCTGGCCTGTCGCGTAGTTGGGTATGATTGAGAGCCCCTGCTGCTTGGCTCTCGGTCGCCGGCTCGCGGCCTTGCTTTCGGGTAAAGCGGGGGGCGCCTGTTCTGGGAGTCGCTCGGACTCCTGATGTTGCGCTGGACGGGATCGCTGGTGGAAAAGTCGCTGTCACTGACATCCCGCAGCGGCATTTTCTCAGGAAAAGTCCCTGCACCAGGGGTGAGGGAGCTCTGATGACATCGGATACCTGCGGTGACAACACGGAAACCAGGAGTGAGAGTAAAGCCAGGAGGTCAACACAAGTGAACCCTATCCAAACCTGCACCAAATCCAGTTCGCACTCAGCCCGTTTCTCACCGACCGACACTGTCCTCAAGTCTAGCAACTCGTCCGTTTCAAGATTCTGATCCTTGTATTCAAATCTCCACGAGCCCTAACACTCTGAGATTTCTGTGCCCCTATATATCCGTGCCCCTATATGTCTGTGCCCCATATGCCTGTGTTCCTATATATCCATGTCCCTATATGTCTGTGCCCCATATGTCTGTATTCCTATATATCCATGCCCCTATATATCAGTGCCCCTATATGTCTGTGTTCCTATATATCCGTGTCCCTATATATCCGTGTCCCAATATATCCGTGTCCCTATATATCCGTGTCCCTATATGTCTCGGCCCCATATGTCTGTGTTCATTTATATCCGTGCCCCTATATATCCGTGCCCCTATATGTCTGTGTTCCTATATATCCGTGCCCCTATATATCCGTGCCCCTATATGTGTGTTCCTATATATCCATGTCCCTATATGTCTGTGCCCCATATGTCTGTGTTCCTATATATCCGTGCCCCTATATGTCCGTGCTCCTATATATCCATGCCCCTATATATCCGTGTCCCTATATGTCTGTGCCCCTATATATCCATGCCCCTATATGTCCATGCTCCTATATATCCATGCCCCTATATATCCGTGCTCCTACATGTCTGTGCTCCTATATATCCGTGCCCCTATATATCCGTGCGCCTTTATGTCTGTGCCCCTATATATCCGTGCCCCTATATATCCGTGCCCCTATATATCCGTGCCCCTATATATCCGTGTCCCTATATGTCAGTGCCCCATATGTCTGTGTTCCAATATATCCGTGCTCCTATATATCCGTGTCCCTATATGTCTGTGCCCCATATGTCTGTGTTCCTATATATCCGTGCTCCTATATATCCGTGTCCCTATATATCTGTGCCCCTATATGCCTGTGCCCCATATGTCTGTGTTCCTATATGTCTGTGCCCCTATATATCCGTGCCCCTATATGTCGGTGCCCCATATGTCTGTGCCCCTATATATCTGTGACCCTATATATCCGTGCCCCTATATGCCTGTGCCCCATATGTCTGTGTTCCTATATGTCTGTGACCCTATATATCCGTGTCCCTATATGTCTGTGCCCCATATGTCTGTGTTCCTATATATCCGTGCTCCTATATATCCGTGTCCCTATATATCCGTGCCCCTATATGCCTGTGCCCCATATGTCTGTGTTCCTATATGTCTGTGCCCCTATATATCCGTGCCCCTATATGTCGGTGCCCCATATGTCTGTGCCCCTATATATCCGTGACCCTATATATCCGTGCCCCTATATGCCTGTGCCCCATATGTCTGTGTTCCTATATGTCTGTGCCCCTATATATCCGTGCCCCTATATGTCCGTGCTCCTATATATCCGTGCCCCTATATATCCGTGCCCATATATGTCCGTGCTCCTATATATCCAATGCCCATATATATCC
Source organism: Isurus oxyrinchus (assembly GCA_026770705.1). Classification (NCBI taxonomy): domain Eukaryota; kingdom Metazoa; phylum Chordata; class Chondrichthyes; order Lamniformes; family Lamnidae; genus Isurus; species Isurus oxyrinchus. The sequence goes on along the minus strand of JANJGN010001691.1, from coordinate 29,889 downwards.
GTGCCACTATATGTCTGTGCCCTATATGTCCGTGCTCCTATATATCCGTGCCCCTATATGTCCGTGCGCCAATATATCCGTGCCCCTATATATCCGTGCCCCTATATGTCTGTGCTCCTATATATCCGTGCCCCTATATATCCGTGTCCCTATATGTCTGTGCTCCCATATATCCGTGCCCCTATATATATCCGTGTCCCTATATGTCTGTGCCCCAGATGTCTGTGTTCCTATATATCCGTGTCCCTAAATGTCTGTGCCCCATACGTCTGTGTTCCTATATATCCGTGCCCCTATATATCCGTGTCCCTATATGTCTGTGCCCCATATGTCTGTGTTCCTATATATCCGTGCCCGTATATGTCTGTGTTCCTATATATCCGTGCCCCTATATATCCATGTCCCTATATGTCTGTGCCCCATATGTCTGTGTTCCTATATATCCGTGTCCCTATATGTCTGTGCCCCATATGTCTGTGTTCCTATATATCCGTGCCCCTATATATCCGTGTCCCTATATGTCTGTGCCCCATATGTCTGTGTTCCTATATATCCGTGCCCCTATATGTCGGTGCACCATATGTCTGTGTTCCTATATATCCGTGTCCCTATATGTCTGTGCACCATATGTCTGTGATCCTATATATCCGTGCCACTACATGTGCCCCTATATGTCTGTGAACCATATGTCTGTGATCCTATATATCCGTGCCCCTACATGTGCTCCTATACGTCTGTTCTCTTGAGCATCCCAAAGTTCTTTGTGCCACCAATAATGGTCGTGCCTTGTGTCAAGGTCTGAGCTATGGGATTCTCCCCATAAAGGTCTCCAACTAATCCCACTGCCCCACTCTCTCCCCATAGCCCAGTGTCAATCCCAAACTAATCCCACTGCCACACTCTCTCCCCATAGCCCAGTGTCAATCCCAAACTAATCCCAATGCCCCACTCTCTCCCCATAGCCCTGTATCAATCACAAACTAATCCCACTGCCCCACTCTCTCCCCATAGCCCTGTATCAATCCCAAACTAATGCCACTGCCCCACTCTCTCCCCATAGCCCTGTATCAATCCCCAACTAATCCCACTGCCCCACTCTCTCCCCATAGCCCTGTATCAATCCCCAACTAATCCCACTGCCCCACTCTCTCCCCATAGCCCTGTATCAATCACAAACTAATCCCACTGCCCCAATCTCTCCCCATAGCCCTGTATCAATCCCAAACTAATCTCACTGCCCCACTCTCTCCCCATAGCCCAGTGTCAATCCCAAACTAATCCCACTGCCCCACTCTCTCCCCATAGCCCAGTGTCAATCCCAAACTAATCCCACTGCCCCAATCTCTCCCCATAGCCCTGTATCAATCACAAACTAATCCCACTGCCCCACTCTCTCCCCATAGCCCTGTATCAATCCCAAACTAATGCCACTGCCCCACTCTCTCCCCATAGCCCTGTATCAATCCCCAACTAATCCCACTGCCCCACTCTCTCCCCATAGCCCTGTATCAATCCCAAACTAATCCCACTGCCTCACTCTCTCCCCATATCCCTGTATCAATCCCAAACTAATCTCACTGCCCCACTCTCACCCCATAGCCCTGTATCAATCCCAAACTGATCCCACTGCCCCAATCTCTCCCCATAGCTCAGTGTCAATCCCAAACTAATCCCATTGCCCCACTCTCTCCCCATAGCCCTGTATCAATCCCAAACTAATCTCACTGCCCCACTCTCTCCGCATAGCCCATTGTCAATCCCAAACTAATCTCACTGCCCCACTTTCTCCCCATAGCCCAGTGTCAATCCCAAACTAATCCCACTGCCTCACTCTCTCCCCATAGCCCTGTATCAATCCCAAACTAATCCCACTGCCCCGCTCTCTCCCCATAGCCCTGTATCAATACCCAAACTACACCCACTGCCCCGCTCTCTCCCCATAGCCCTGTATCAATCCCAAACTAATCCCACTGACTCACTCTCTCCCCATAGCCCTGTATCATTCCCAAACTAATCCCACTGCCTCACACTCTCCCCATAGCCCTGTATCAATACCCAAACTATTCCCTCAACCCCACTCCCACCCCATAGCCCTGTATCAATACCCAAACTAATCCCACTGCCCCGCTCTCTCCCCATAGCCCTGTATCAATCCCAATCTAATCTCACTGCCCCGCTCACTTCCCATAGCCCTGTATCAATCCCAAACTAATCTCACTGCCCCACTCTCTTCCCATAGCCCTGTATCAATCCAAAACTAATCTCACTGCCCTGCTCTCTCCCCAAAGCCTAGTGTCAATCCCAAACTAATCCCACTGCCCCGCTCTCTCCCCATAGCCCTGTATCAATACCCAATCTACTCCCACTGCCCCGCTCTCTCCCCATAGCCCTGTATCAATCCCAAACTAATCTTACTGCCCCACTCTCTCCCCATAGCCCAGTGTCAATCCCAAACTAATCTCACTGCCCCACTCTCTCCCCATACCCCAGTGTCAATCCCCAAACTAATCCCATTGCCTCAGTCTCTCCCCATATTCCTGTATCAATCCCAAACTAATCCCACTGCCCCACTCTCTCCCCATAGCCCTGTGTCAATCTCAAACTAATCCCACTGCCTCACTCACTCCCCATAGCCCTGTATCAATCCCAAATTAATCCCACTGCCCCACTCTCTCCCCATAGCCCTGTATCAATACCCAAACTAATCCCACTGCCCCACTCTCTCCCCATAGCCCAGTGTCAATCCCAAACTAATCTCACTGCCCCACTCTCTCCCCATAGCCCTGTATCAATCCCAAACTAATCCCACTGCCCCACTCTCTCCCCATAGCCCAGTGTCAATCCCAAACTAATCCCACTGCCCCACTCTCTCCCCATAGCCTTGTATCAATCCCAAACTAATTCCTCTGCCCCACTCTCTCCCCATAGCCCAGTGTCAATCCCAAACTAATCCCACTGCCCCACTCTCTCCCCATAGCCCTGTATCAATCCCAAACTAATCCCATTGTCTCTCTCTCTCCCCATAGCCCAGTATCAATCCCAAACTAATCCCACTGCCCCACTCTCTCCCCATAGCCCAGTGTCAATCCCAAATTAATCCCACTGCCCCACTCTCTCCCCATAGCCCTGTATCAATCCCAAACTAATCCCACTGCCCCACTCTCTCCCCGTAGCCCTGTATCAATCCCAAACTAATCCCACTGCCACACTCTATCCCCATAGCCCTGTATCAATCCCAAACTAATCCCAATGCCCCACTCTCTCCCCGTAGTCCTGTATCAATCCCAAACTAATCCCACTGCCACACTCTCTCCCCATAGCCCAGTGTCAATCCCAAACTAATCCCACTGCCCCACTCTCTCCCCATAGCCCTGTATCAATCCCAAACTAATCCCATTGTCCCACTCACTCCCCATATCCCTGTATCAATCCCAAACTAATCCCACTGCCCCACTCCCTCCCCATAGCCCATTATCAATACCCAAACTAATCCCACTGCCTCATTCTCTCCCCATAGCCCTGTATCAATACCCAAACTAATCCCACTGCCTCATTCTCTCCCCATAGCCCTGTATCAATCCCCAAACTATTCCCTCAACCCCACTCCCTCCCCGTAGCCCTTTATCAATACCCAAACTATTCCCCCAACCCCACTCCCTCCCCATAGCCCTTTATCAATACCCAAACTATTCCCACTGCCCCGCTCACTTCCCATAGCCCTGTATCAATCCCCAAACTATTCCCTCAGCCCACTCCCTCCCCATAGCCCTTTATCAATACCCAAACTATTCCCCCAACCACACTCCCTCCCCATAGCCCTGTATCAATACCCAAACTAATCCCACTGATCACTCTCTCCCCATAGCCCTGTATCAATCCCAAACTAATCCCACTGCTCCACTCTCTCCCCATAGCCCTGTATCAATCCCAAACTAATCCCACTGCCTCACTCTCTCCCCATATCCCTGTATCAATCCCAAACTAATCTCACTGCCCCACTCTCTCCCCATAGCCCAGTGTCAATTCCAAACTAATCCCACTCCCCCACTCTCTCCCCATAGCCCTGTATCAATTCCAAACTAATCTCACTGCCCCACTCTCTCCCCATAGCCCTGTATCAATCCCAAACTAATCCCACTGCCCCACTCCCTCCCCATAGCCCTTTATCAATACCCAAACTATTCCCCCAACCCCACTCCCTCCCCATAGCCCTTTATCAACACCCAAACTAATCCCACTGCCCCACTCTCTCCCCATAGCCCAGTGTCAATTCCAAACTAATCCCACTGCCCCACTCTCTCCCCATAGCCCTGTATCAATCCCAACCTAATCTCACTGCCCCACTCTCTCCCCATAGCCCAGTGTCAATCCCAAACTAATCCCACTGCCCCACTCTCTCCCCATAGCCCTGTATCAATCCCAAACTAAATCCACTGCCCCACTCTCTCCCCATAGCCCTGTATCAATCCCAAACTAATGCCACTGCCCCACTCTCTCCCCATAGCCCAGTGTCAATCCCAAACTAATCCCACTGCCCCACTCTCTCCCCATAGCCCAGTGTCAATCCCAAACTAATCCCAAAGCCCCACTCTCTCCCCATAGCCCTGTATCAATCACAAACTAATCCCACTGCCCCACTCTCTCCCCATAGCCCTGTATCAATCCCAAACTAATGCCACTGCCCCACTCTCTCCCCATAGCCCTGTATCAATCCCAAACTAATCTCACTGCCTCACTCTCTTCCCATAGCCCTGTATCAATCCCAAACTAATCTCACTGCCCTGCTCTCTCCCCAAAGCCTAGTGTCAATCCGAAACTAATCCCACTGCCCCGCTCTCTCCCCATAGCCCTGTATCAATACCCAATCTACTCCCACTGCCCCGCTCTCTCCCCATAGCCCTGTATCAATCCCAAACTAATCTCACTGCCCCACTCTCTCCCCATACCCCACTGTCAATCCCAATCTAATCTCATTGCCTCAGTCTCTCCCCATAGCCCTGTATCAATCCCAAACTAATCTTACTGCCCCACTCTCTCCCCATAGCCCAGTGTCAATCCCAAACTAATCTCACTGCCCCACTCTCTCCCCATAGCCCAGTGTCAATCCCCAAACTAATCCCATTGCCTCAGTCTCTCCCCATATTCCTGTATCAATCCCAAACTAATCCCACTGCCCCACTCTCTCCCCATAGCCCTGTGTCAATCTCAAACTAATCCCACTGCCTCACTCACTCCCCATAGCCCTGTATCAATCCCAAATTAATCCCACTGCCCCACTCTCTCCCCATAGCCCTGTATCAATACCCAAACTAATCCCACTGCCCCACTCTCTCCCCATAGCCCAGTGTCAATCCCAAACTAATCTCACTGCCCCACTCTCTCCCCATAGCCCTGTATCAATCCCAAACTAATCCCACTGCCCCACTCTCTCCCCATAGCCGTGTCAATCCCAAACTAATCCCACTGCCCCACTCTCTCCCCATAGCCTTGTATCAATCCCAAACTAATTCCTCTGCCCCACTCTCTCCCCATAGCCCAGTGTCAATCCCAAACTAATCCCACTGCCCCACTCTCTCCCCATAGCCCTGTATCAATCCCAAACTAATCCCATTGTCTCTCTCTCTCCCCATAGCCCAGTATCAATCCCAAACTAATCCCACTGCCCCACTCTCTCCCCATAGCCCAGTGTCAATCCCAAATTAATCCCACTGCCCCACTCTCTCCCCATAGCCCTGTATCAATCCCAAACTAATCCCACTGCCCCACTCTCTCCCCGTAGCCCTGTATCAATCCCAAACTAATCCCACTGCCACACTCTATCCCCATAGCCCTGTATCAATCCCAAACTAATCCCACTGCCACACTCTATCCCCGTAGTCCTGTATCAATACCCAAACTAATCCCACTGCCTCATTCTCTCCCCATAGCCCTGTATCAATCCCCAAATTATTCCCTCAACCCCACTCCCTCCCCGTAGCCCTTTATCAATACCCAAACTATTCCCCCAACCCCACTCCCTCCCCATAGCCCTTTATCAATACCCAAACTATTCCCACTGCCCCGCTCACTTCCCATAGCCCTGTATCAATCCCCAAACTATTCCCTCAGCCCACTCCCTCCCCATAGCCCTTTATCAATACCCAAACTATTCCCCCAACCACACTCCCTCCCCATAGCCCTGTATCAATCCCAAACTAATCTCACTGCCCCACTCTCTCCCCATAGCCCAGTGTCAATTCCAAACTAATCCCACTCCCCCACTCTCTCCCCATAGCCCTGTATCAATTCCAAACTAATCTCACTGCCCCACTCTCTCCCCATAGCCCTGTATCAATCCCAAACTAATCCCACTGCCCCACTCCCTCCCCATAGCCCTTTATCAATACCCAAACTATTCCCCCAACCCCACTCCCTCCCCATAGCCCTTTATCAACACCCAAACTAATCCCACTGCCCCACTCTCTCCCCATAGCCCAGTGTCAATTCCAAACTAATCCCACTGCCCCACTCTCTCCCCATAGCCCTGTATCAATCCCAACCTAATCTCACTGCCCCACTCTCTCCCCATAGCCCAGTGTCAATCCCAAACTAATCCCACTGCCCCACTCTCTCCCCATAGCCCTGTATCAATCCCAAACTAAATCCACTGCCCCACTCTCTCCCCATAGCCCTGTATCAATCCCAAACTAATGCCACTGCCCCACTCTCTCCCCATAGCCCAGTGTCAATCCCAAACTAATCCCACTGCCCCACTCTCTCCCCATAGCCCAGTGTCAATCCCAAACTAATCCCACTGCCCCACTCTCTCCCCATAGCCCTGTATCAATCACAAACTAATCCCACTGCCCCACTCTCTCCCCATAGCCCTGTATCAATCCCAAACTAATGCCACTGCCCCACTCTCTCCCCATAGCCCTGTATCAATCCCCAACTAATCCCACTGCCCCACTCTCTCCCCATAGCCCTGTATCAATCCCAAACTAATCCCACTGCCTTACTCTCTCCCCATATCCCTGTATCAATCCCAAACTAATCTCACTGCCCCACTCTCACCCCATAGCCCTGTATCAATCCCAAACTAATCCCACTGCCCCAATCTCTCCCCATAGCGCAGTGTCAATCCCAAACTAATCCCATTGCCCCACTCTCTCCCCATAGCCCTGTATCAATCCCAAACTAATCTCACTGCCCCACTCTCTCCGCATAGCCCATTGTCAATCCCAAACTAATCCCACTGACTCACTCTCTCCCCATAGCCCTGTATCATTCCCAAACTAATCCCACTGCCTCACACCCTCCCCATAGCCCTGTATCAATACCCAAACTATTCCCTCAACCCAACTCCCGCCCCATAGCCCTGTATCAATGCCCAAACTAATCCCACTGCCCCGCTCTCTCCCCATAGCCCTGTATCAATCCCAAACTAATCTCACTGCCCCACTCACTTCCCATAGCCCTGTATCAATCCCAAACTAACCTCACTGCCCCACTCTCTCCCCATAGCCCTGTATCAATCTCAAACTAATCTCACTGCCCTGCTCTCTCCCCATAGCCCAGTGTCAATTCCAAACTAATCCCACTGCCCCGCTCTCTCCCCATAGCCCTGTATCAATACCCAAACTACTCCCACTGCCCCGCTCTCTCCCCATAGCCCTGTATCAATCCCAAACTAATCCCACTGTCCCACTCTCACCCTTCAGCCCAGTGTCAATCCCAAACTAATCCCACTGCCTCACTCTCTCCCCATAGCCCTGTATCATTCCCAAACTAATCCCACTGCCTCAAACTCTCCCCATAGCCCTGTATCAATACCCAAACTATTCCCTCAACCCCACTCCCTCCCCATAGCCCTGTATCAATACCCAAACTAATCCCACTGCCCCGCTCTCTCCCCATAGCCCAGTGTCAATCCCAAACTAATCCCACTGCCCCACTCTCTCCCCATAGCCCTGTATCAATCCCAAACTAATCTCACTGCCCCACTCTCACCCCATAGCCCTGTATCAATCCCAAAATAATCTCACTGCCCCGCTCACTTCCCATAGCCCTGTATCAATCCCAAACTAATCCCACTGCCCCACTCTCTCCCCATAGCCCAGTATCAATCCCAAACTAATCCCATTGTCCCACTCCCTCCCCGTATCAATCCCAAACTCATCCCACTGCCTCACACTCTCACCATAGCCCTGTATCAATCACCGGAGATAACACTACAACTACAGGTGGGAGGGTTTATTTGCACCATGTGACACAATTAATGGAGCAGACAATCGTTACTTGTCCATCTTTTCATATGCCCTGTCCAATATTTATCCCTCAACCAACATCACTCAAACAGCAGATTATCTGCTGTTATTATTTATCACAATGATGTCTGAGAGATCTTGCTGTGTGTAAATTGGCTGTCACGTTTCCTATTTTACAACAATGCCTACACTTCACAAGTACTTAATCAGCTGTGAAGTGCTTCAGATGTCCGAAGGTTGAGCTATCTAAATTGATGCTGTATAAATGCATATTTTCTGAGGTTGTGGTTGACTCTTATGTGCCCTGTGAACCAGCCTAGCACGTTCACCACCTCCCTCTGCACAGGGAGAGCAGGATGGGCAACAAACACTGACCTCACCAGCGACTCCCACGTCCTGAGAAACATACATTCTTCTTTACCTGTGGTCTAATGATTATTTGGTATATATTTCTTTTTACTCTATGCCCCCATTCATGAAGCTCAAAATTCTATTTTGTTAAACCTTCACACACACACACCGCAATTTCGGGGAAGTACATACTTGACCCTCTAGATCTCACTCTGCATCCACATGCCTCAGTGAGCGATACTATTGTCATTGTTCCTCCCGACATGTATTATCTCACACTTATCCATATTAAACTGTTTCTGCCCCCTGTCTGCCCTTTCTACGCTATCTGACATTGCGTCGATCTACACATGCACATTCTCACCGCTTTCGAACAATCTCATGTCCTCCTCCTCCCTGGGCTTCTGCCAGACTGCTGCTCTGCTGTGCTTTGCCCTCCCTCTGTGTTTGGCTTGTGTGCTTGATGGAACGTGGCCCCTGGCTCCCAGGGCCTCTGCCGGGATCCCAGCGGGAGGTGCCTCCTGTGAATCTGAGAGGTGAAACAGAGAGCTGAGGTCAAATCGCCGGGGTCTGAATCAGCAGAACAATGTTTAGAAAAGTCAAGGAGCTGACCTGCTCTCAAGCTCTCGCTGCTCCTCTCGGGATCCAACTGGCCAATCCTGCTCCTTGTCCCTGATCTCGGCATGTAGAAGAGTTTGGTGCTACCTGCAGGCTTGTATGGCAACATCACAGGGACGTCTGCAGGCAAGAAAAAATATTTCAGCATGTCTCCCCCACCGACCCCGCCAGAATGGAAATCCTGGTGTCTTGTAGGTCAGTGGTCAAGTACTGGGCACAGTTTCTGGTCTCCTGACTTAAGGAAGGACACAGTTGCATTGAAGGCAGTTCAAAGAAGGTTCACGAGGCAGATGCCTGGGATGAAGGAGCTGTCTAATGAGGAAAGGTGGAGCTGCTGGGTCTGTGCTCCTTGAAGTTTAGAAGAATAAGAGGTGATCTTATTGAAAGATAAAAGATCCTGAGGGAGCTTGACAGGGTCAATGTGGAGAGGATGTTTCCTGTCGTGAGGGAATCCACAACAAGTTTAACGTGGAGGTGAGGACGAACTTCTTTTCTCAACGGGTGGTTGGTCTTCTACAAAGAGCAGTGGAGGCTGGGTCATTGAATATATTCAAAGCTGAGTCGGACAGATTTTTGATCGACAAGGGAGCCGAGAGTTATGGGGGTCAGACAGGAGAGTGGAGTTGAGGCCACAGTCAGGCCAGCCACCATTATTGAATGGTGGAGCAGGCTCAATGGGCCAAATGGCCTACTCCTGCTCTGATTTCTTATTACCTTATCAAACTCAGATCCCCAGAGAATGTTCAGGGTCCACAAACGAAGGTGAATGGGATTTGCTGCTGTGATGGCATGGGTTATGGTGGATCGAGCATCGCTGGTTGTTATTTTGATTTCTTCACCAGCTCGAGCAGCTCAGTTGAGGCCTCACAAACCGGGGAGCTCGGTGTCAGGCCTAGGGGCCTGGTGCACTCAGACAGCCAGACATTACTAAGTGATGGCAGGGTGAGCTCTGAGATGGCTCTGGAGAAGGGCATGTAACAGGATTATCAGCACCTCAGACTGTCTGAGAATCCTGAAAGAAGCAACGAGAGGCCTCAGAGACACAGGGAAATGGATTTGCGGGGTTAGGGCTGGAGTAGGATAGGAATGAGCCACTATGTCAACATTGTTTCCTGCAACTCCCTAACACAGAGCATTGATGGACATTCCACACAGAAATGTAAACAGGCAATGGGTTTACAGGAAAAAAATTGTGATGGGTGACTCCATCATTAATCACTCTTTGCAAAAAAACATGCTTCAACCAAAAGACAATGAGGACAATTGTTGCAGGCAATTATACTCTCATCCAGTTATCCACTCGAGGTATACAGAACAGTATTGAACTCCCCGCACAGAAAGCCTTCTCACACTCCCCGCACACAGAGCCTCTATCACACTCCCCGCACACAGAGCCTCTATCACACACCCCGCACACAGAGCCCTGACACACTCCCCGCAGGCAGAGCCTCTATCACAATCCCCGCACAGAGAGCCTCTATACCACTCACCGCACACAGAGCCTCTATCACATTCCCCGCACACAGAGCCTCTATCACAATCCCCGCACACAGAGCCTCCATCACACTCCCTGCACACAGAGCCTCCATCATACTCCTCGCACACAGTGCCCCTAACATACTCCCCACACACGGAGCCTCAATCACACTCCCCGCACACAGAGCCTCAATCTAACTCACCGCACACAGACCCCTGACACACTCCACGCACACAGTGCCGTGACAGACTCCCCGCACTCAGAGCCCTGACGCACTCCCCGCACACAGAGCCCTGACACACTCCCCGCACACAGAGCCCTGACACACTCCCCGCACACAGAGCCCTGACACACTCCCCGCACACAGAGCCTCTATCACACTCCCGGCACACAGAGCCTCTATCACACTCCCGGCACACAGAGCCTCTATCACACTCCCGGCACACAGAGCCTCTATTACACTCCCTGCACACAGAGCCCTGACACACTCCCCGCAGGCAGAGCCTCTATCACAATCCCCGCACAGAGAGCCTCTATACCACTCACCGCACACAGAGCCTCTATCACATTCCCCGCACACAGAGCCTCTATCACAATCCCCGCACACAGAGCCTCCATCACACTCCCCGCACACAGAGCCGCCATCACACTCCTCGCCGCAGAGCCTCTATCACACTCCCCGCACACAGAGCCTCTATCAAACTCCCCGCACACAGAGCCTCTATCACACTCCCCGCACACAGAGCCTCTATCACACTCCCCGCACACAGAGCCCTGACACACTCCCCGCACACAGAGCCCTGACACACTCCCCGCACACAGAGCCCTGACACACTCCCTGCACACAGAGCCCTGACACACTCCCGGCACACAGAGCCCTGACACACTCCCGGCACACAGAGCCCTGACAAACTCCCCGCACACAGAGCCCTGACACAATCCCCGCACACAGAGCCCTGACACACTCCCCGCACACAGAGCCCTGACACACTCCCTTCACACAGAGCCCTGACACACTCCCCGCACACAGAGCCCTGACACTCTCCCCGCACACAGAGCACTGACACACTCCCCGCACACAGAGCCCTGACATACTCCCCTCACACAGAGCCCTGACACACTCCCCGCACACAGAGCCCTGACACACTCCCCGCACACAGAGCCCTGACACACTCCCCGCACACAGAACCCTGACAAACTCCCCGCACACAGAGCCCTGACACAATCCCCGCACACAGAGCCCTGACACACTCCCCGCACACAGAGCGCTGACACACTCCCCGCACACAGAGCCCTGACACACTCCCTTCACACAGAGCCCTGACACACTCCCCGCACACAGAGCCGTGACACTCTCCCCGCACAGAGCCCTGACACACTCCCCGCACACAGAGCCCTGACACACTCCCCGCACACAGAGCCCTGACACTCTCCCCGCACACAGAGCCTCTATCACACTCCCCGCACACAGAGCCCTGACACACTCCCCGCACACAGAGCCCTGACACACTCCCTGCACACAGAGTCTCTATCACACTCCTCGCACACGGAGCCTCTATCACACTCCCCGCACACAGAGCCTCTATCACACTCCCCGCACAAAGAGCCTCTATCATACTCCCCGCACGCAGAGCCTCTATCACACTCTCTGAACACAGAGCCTCTATCACACTCCCCGCACACAGAGCCCTGACACACTCCCCGCGCACAGAGCCCTGACACACTCCCTGCACACAGAGCCTCTATCAAACTCCCCGCACACAGAGCCCTGACACTCTCAGCGCACACAGAGCCCTGACACACTCCCCGCACACAGAGCCCTGACACACTCCCCGTACACAGAGCCTCTATCACACTCCCCGCACACAGAGCATCTATGTGCAGGGAGCGTGATAGAGGCTCTGTGTGCGGGGAGTGAGATGGAGGCTCTGTGTGCGGGGAGTGTGATAGAGGCTCTGTGCGCGGGGAGTGTGTCAGGGCTCTGTGCGCGGGGAGTGTGTCAGGGCTCTGTGTGCGGGCAGTGTGATAGAGGCTCTGTGTGCGGGGAGTGTGATAGAGGCTCTGCGTGCGGGGAGTGTGATAGAGGCTCTGTGTGCGGGGAGTGTGATAGACGCTCTGTGTGCGGGGAGTGTGATAGAGGCTCTGTGTGCGGGGAGTGTGATAGAGGCTCTGTGTGCGGGGAGTGAGATGGAGGCTCTGTGTGCGGGGAGTGTGATAGAGGCTCTGTGCGCGGGGAGTGTGATAGAGGCTCTGCGAGCGGGGAGTATGATAGAGGCTCTGTGCGCGGGGAGTGTGATAGAGGCTCTGTGTGCGGGGAGTGTGATAGAGGCTCTGCGTGCGGGGAGTGTGATAGAGGCTCTGTGTGCGGGGAGTGTGATGGAGGCTCTGTGTGCGGGGAGTGTGATAGAGGCTCTGTGTCCGGGGAGTGTGACAGAGGCTCTGTGTCCGGGGAGTGTGAAAGAGGCTCTGTGTGCGGGGAGTGTGATAGAGGCTCTGTGTGCGGGGAATGTGATAGAGGCTCTGTGTGCGGGGAGTGTGTCAGGGCTCTGTGTGCGGGGAGTGTGATAGAGGCTCTGTGTGCGGGGAGTGTGATAGAGGCTCTGTGCGCGGGGAGTGCAAGCGGCCTCCGTGTGCTTGTATGACACATACTGCACACAGAGCCTCTATCACACTCCCCGCACGCAAAGCCTCCATCACACTCCGCGCACACAAAGCCTCCATCACACTCCCCGCACACAGAGCCTCCATCACACTCCCCGCACACGGAGCCTCCATCACACTCCCCGCACACAGAGCCTCTATCACACTCCCCGCGCACAGAGCCCTGACACACTCCCCGCACACAGAGCCTCTATCACACTCCCCGCACGCAGAGCCTCCATCACACTCCCCGCACGCAGAGCCTCTATCACACTCCCCGCACACAGAGCCTCTATCACACTCCCCGCACACAGAGCCTCTATCACACTCCCCGCACACAGAGCCCTGACACACTCCCCGCACACAGAGCCTCTATCACACTCCCCGCACACAGAGTCTCTATCACACTCCCCGCACACAGAGCCTCTATCACACTCCCCGCGCACAGAGCCCTGACACACTCCCCGCACACAGAGCCCTGACACACTCCCCGCACACAGAGCCTCAATCACAGTCCCCGCACGCAGAGCCTCCATCACACTCCCCGCACGCAGAGCCTCTATCACACTCCCCGCACACAGAGCCTCTATCACACTCCCCGCACACAGAGCCTCCATCACACTCCCCGCACACAGAGCCTCTATCACACTCCCCGCACACAGAGCCTCTATCACACTCCCCGCACACAGAGCCTCTATCACACTCCCCGCACACAGAGCCTCTATCACACTCCCCGCACACAGAGCCTCGATCACACTCCCCGCACACAGAGCCTCTATCACACTCCCCGCACACAGAGCCTCTATCACACTCCCCGCACACAGAGCCTCAATCACACTCCTCGCACGCAGAGCCTCTATCACACTCCCCGCACACAGAGCCTCTATCACACTCCCCGTACACAGAGCCTCTATCACACTCCCCGCACACAGAGCCTCTATCACACTCCCCGCACACAGAGCCTCTATCACACTCCCCGCACACAGAGCCTCTATGACACTCCCCGCACGCAGAGCCTCTATTACACTCCCCGCGCGCAGAGCCTCTATCACACTCCCCGCACGCAGAGCCTCTATCACACTCCCCGCACGCAGAGCATCTATCACACTCCCCGCACACAGAGCCCTGACACACTCCCCGCACACAGAGCCTCTATCACACTCCCCGCACACAGAGCCTCTATCACACTCCCCGCACACAGAGCGTCTATCACACTCCCCGCACGCAGAGCCTCAATCACACTCCCCGCACGCAGAGCCTCTATCACGCTCCCCGCACACAGAGCCTCTATCACGCTCCCCGCACACAGAGCGTCTATCACACTCCCCGCACGCAGAGCCTCAATCACACTCCCCGCACACAGAGCCTCCATCACAATCCCCGCACACAGAGCCTCCATCACACTCCCCGCACGCAGAGCCTACATCACACTCCCCGCACGCAGAGCCTACATCACACTCCCCGCACACAGAGCTCTGACACACTTCCCGCACACAGAGCCCTGACAAACTCCCCGCACACAGAGCCCTGACACACTCCTCGCACACAGAGCCCTGACACACTCCCCGCACACAGAGCCTCTATCACAATACCCGCACACAGCGCCTCCATCACACTCCCCACACGCAGAGCTTCTATCACACTCCCCGCACGCAGAGCCTACATCACACTCCCCGCACACAGAGCCCTGACACACTCCCCGCACACAGAGCCCTGACACACTCCCCACACACAGAACATCTATCACACTCCCCACTCGCAGAGCCTCTATTACACTCCCCGCACACAGAGCCTCTATCACACTCCCTGCACACAGAGCCACTATCACACTCCCCGCACACAGAGCCTCTATCACACTCCCCACACACAGAGCGTCTATCACAATCCCCGCACACAGAGCCTCTATCAAACTCTCCGCACACAGAGCGTCTATCACACTCCCCGCACACAGAGCCTCTATCACACTCCCCGCACACAGAGCCCTAACACACTCCCCGCTCACAGAGCCTCCATCACACTCCCCGCACACGGAGCCTCGATCACACACTCCGCACACAGAGCCTCAAACACACTCACCGCACACAGACCCCTGACACAATCCCCGCACACAGAGCCCTGACACACACCCCGCACGCAGAGCCCTGACACACTCCCAGCACACAGAACCCTGACACACTCCACGCACACAGAGCCTCTATCACACTCCCCGCACACAGAGCCTCTATCACACTCCCCGCACACAGAGCCCTGACACACTCAGCGCACACAGAGCCCTGACACACTCCCCGCACACAGAGCCCTGACACAATCCCCGCACACAGAGCCCTGACACACTCCCCGCACACAGAGCCCTGACACACTCCCCGCACACAGAGCCCTGACACACTCCCCGCACACAAAGCATCTATCACACTCCCCGCACACAGAGCCTCTATCACACTCCCCGCACACAGAGCCCTGACACACTCCCCGCACACAGAGCCCTGACACACTGCCTGCACAATGAGCCTCTATCACACTCCCCGCACACAGAGCCGCCATCACAATCCTCGCACACAGAGCCTCTATCACACTCCCCACACACAGAGCGTCTATCACACTCCCCGCACAGAGCCTCTATCAAACTCTCCGCACACAGAGCGTCTATCACACTCCCCGCACACAGAGCCTCCATCACACTCCCCGCACACAGAGCCCTAACACACTCCCCGCTCACAGAGCCTCCATCACACTCCCCGCACACGGAGCCTCGATCACACACTCCGCACACAGAGCCTCAAACACACTCACCGCACACAGACCCCTGACACAATCCCCGCACACAGAGCCCTGACACACACCCCGCACGCAGAGCCCTGACACACTCCCCGCACACAGAGCCCTGACACACACCCCGCACGCAGAGCCCTGACACACTCCCCGCACACAGAACCCTGACACACTCCACGCACACAGAGCCCTGACACACTCCCCGCACACAGAGCCTCCATCACACTCCCCGCACACGGAGCCTCGATCACACACTCCGCACACAGAGCCTCAAACACACTCACCGCACACAGACCCCTGACACAATCCCCGCACACAGAGCCCTGACACACACCCCGCACACAGAGCCCTGACACAATCCCCGCACACAGAGCCTCTATCACACTCCCCGCACACAGAGCCCTGACACACTCCCAGCACACAGAGCCCTGACACACTCCCCGCACACAGAGCCCTGACACACTCCCCGCACACAGAGCCCTGACACACTCCCCGCACACAGAGCCCTGACACACTCCCCGCACACAGAGCCCTGACACACTCCCCGCACACAAAGCATCTATCACACTCCCCGCACACAGAGCCTCTATCACACTCCCCGCACACAGAGCCCTGACACACTCCCCGCACACAGAGCCCTGACACACTGCCTGCACAATGAGCCTCTATCACACTCCCCGCACACAGAGCCGCCATCAGAATCCTCGCACACAGAGCCTCTATCACACTCCTCGCACACAGAGCCTCTATCACACTCCCCGCACACAGAGCCCTGACACACTCCCCGCACACAGAGCCCTGACACACTCCCCGCACACAGAGCCTCTAACACACTCCCCTCACACAGAGCCCTGACACACTCCCCGCACACAGAGCCTCTATCACACTCCTCGCACACAGAGCCTCTATCACACTCCTCGCACACAGAGCCTCTATCACACTCCTCGCACACAGAGCCTCTATCACACTCCCCGCACAAAGAGCCTCTATCATACTCCCCGCACACAGAGCCTCGATCAAACTCACCGCACAAATAGCCACAATCACACTCCCCGCACACAGAGACTCTTTCACATTCCCCGCACGCAGAGCCTCTATCACTCTCTGAACACAGAGCCTCTATCACACTCCCCGTACACAGAGCCCTGACACACTCAGCGCACACAGAGCCTCTATCACACTCCCCGCACACAGAGCCTCTATCACACTCCCCGCACACAGAGCCTTTATCACACTCCCCGCACACAGAGCATCTATCACACAGCCCGCACACAGAGCCCTGACACACTCCCCGCACACAGAGCCCTGACACACTCCCCGCACACAGAGCCTCTATCACACTCACCGCACAAAGAGCATCTATCACGCTCCCCGCACACAGAGCCTCTATCACACTCCCTGCACATAGAGGCTCTGTGTGCGGGGAGTGTGATAGAGGCTCTGTGTGCGGGGAGTGTGTCAGGGCTCTGTGTGCGGGGAGTGTGATAGAGGCTCTGTGTGCGGGGAGTGTGATAGAGGCTCTGTGTGCGGGGAGTGTGATAGAGGCTCTGTGTGCGGGGAGTGTGTCAGGGCTCTGTGTGCGGGGAGTGTGATAGAGGCTCTGTGTGCGGGGAGTGTGATAGAGGCTCTGTGTACGGGGAGAGTGATAGAGGCTCTGTGTGTGGGGAGTGTGTCAGGGCTCTGTGTGCGGGGAGTGTGATAGACGCTCTGTGTGTGGGGAGTGTGATAGACGGTCTGTGCGCGGGGAGTTTGATAGAGGCTCTGTGTGCGGGGAGTGAGATGGAGGCCCTGTGTGCGGGGAGTGTGATAGAGGCTCTGTGTGCGGGGAGTGTGTCAGGGCTCTGTGCACGGGCAGTGTGTCAGGGCTCTGTGTGCGGGGAGAGTGATAGAGGCTCTGTGTGCGGGGAGTGTGATAGAGGCTCTGTGTGCAGGGAGTGTCATAGAGGCTCTGTGTGCGGGGAGAGTGATAGAGGCTCTGTGTGCGTGGAGTGTGATAGAGGCTCTGCGTGCGGGGAGTGTGATGGAGGCTCTGCGTGCGGGGAGTGTGATAGACGCTCTGTGTGCGGGGAGTGTGATAGAGGCTCTGTGTGCGGGGAGTGTGAAAGAGGCTCTGCGTGCGGGGAGTGTGATTGAGGCTCTGTGTGCGGGGAGTGTGATAGAGGCTCTGTGTGCGGGGAGTGTGATAGACGCTCTGTGTGCGGGGAGTGTGTCAGGGCTCTGTGTGCGGGGAGTGTGATAGAGGCTCTGTGTGCGGGGAGTGAGATGGAGGCTCTGTGTGCGGGGAGTGTGATAGAGGCTCTGTGCGCGGGGAGTGTGTCAGGGCTCTGCGTGCGGGGAGTGTGATAGAGGCTCTGTGTGCGGGGAGTGTGACAGAGGCTCTGTGTGCGGGGAGTGTGACAGAGGCTCTGTGTGCGGGGAGTGTGATAGAGGCTCTGTGTGCGGGGAGTGTGATAGAGGCTCTGTGTGCGGGGAGTGTGATCGAGGCTCTGTGTGCGGGGAGTGTTATAGAGGCTCTGTGTTCGGGGAGTGTGATAGAGGCTCTGTGGGCGGGGAGTGTGATAGAGGCTCTGTGTGCGGGGAGTGTGATAGACGCTCTGTGTGCGGGGAGTGCAAGCGGCCTCCGTGTGCTTGTATGACACATACTGCACACAGAGCCTCTATCACACTCCTCGCACGCAGAGCCTCCATTACACTCCCCGCACACAGAGCCTCCATCACACTCCCCGCACACAGAGCATACATCACACTCCCCGCACACAGAGCCTCTATCACACTCCCCGCACACAGAGCCTCGATCACACTCCCCGCACACAGAGCCTCGATCACACTCCCCGCACACAGAGCCTCTATCACACTCCCCGCACACAGAGCCTCTATCACACTCCCCGCACACAGAGCCTCTATCACACTCCCCGCACACAGAGCCTCTATCACACTCCCCGCACACAGAGCCTCTATCACACTCCCCGCACACAGAGCCTCTATCACACTCCCCGCACACAGAGCCTCTATCACACTCCCCGCACACAGAGCCCTGACACACTCCCCGCGCACAGAGCCCTGACACACTCCCCGCTCACAGAGCCTCTATCACACTCCCCGCACACAGAGCCTCTATCACACTCCCCGCACGCAGAGCCTCTATCACACTCCCCGCACGCAGAGCCTCTATCACACTCCCCGCACGCAGAGCCTCTATCACACTCCCAGCACACAGAGACTCTATCACACTCCCCGCACACAGAGCCTCTATCACACTCCCCGCACGCAGAGCCTCTATCACATTCCCCGCACACAGAGCCTCCATCACACTCCCCGCACACAGAGCCTCTATCACACTCCCCGCACGCAGAGCCAACATCACACTCCCTGCACACAGAGCCCTGACACACTCCCCGCACACAGAGCCCTGACACACTCCCCGCACACATAGCCCTGACACACTCCCCGCACACAGAGCCCTGACACACTCCTCTCACACAGAGCCCTGACACACTCCCTGCACACAGAGCCTCTATCACACTCCACGCAGCGCAGAGCCTACATCACACTCCCCGCACACAGAGCCCTGACACACTCCCCGCACACAGAGCCCTGACACACTCCCCGCACACAGAGCCTCTATCACACTCCCCGCACACAGAGCCCTGACACACTCCCCGCACACAGAGCCCTGACACACTCCCCGCACACAGAGCCTCTATCACACTCCACGCAGCGCAGAGCCTACATCACACTCCCTGCACACAGAGCCCTGACACACTCCCCGCACACAGAGCCCTGACACACTCCCCGCACACAGAGCCCTGACACACTCCCCGCACACAGAGCCTCTATCACACTCCCCGCACACAGAGCCCTGACACACTCCCAGCACACAGAGCCCTGACACACTCCCCGCACACAGAGCCCTGACACACTGCGCGCACCCAGAGCCTCTAACACACTCCCCGCACACAGAGCCTCTAACACACTCCCCGCACACAGAGCCCTGACACACTCCCAGCACACAGAGCCTCTAACACACTCCCCGCACACAGAGCCCTGACACACTCCCCGCACACAGAGCCTCTAACACACTCCCTGCACGCAGAGCCCTGACACACTCCCCGCACACAGAACCCTGACACATTCCACGCACAGAGCCTCTAACACACTCCCCGCACACAGAGCCCTGACACAGTCCCCGCACAAAGAGCCCTGACACACTCCCCGCACGCTGAGCCCTGACATACTTCCCGCACACAGAGCCTCTATCACACCCCCCGCACACAGAGCCCTGACACACTCCCCGCACACAGAGCCCTGACACACTCCCCGCACTCTGAGCCCTGACACACTTCCCGCACTCAGAGCCCTGACACACTCCCCGCACACAGAGCCCTGACACACTCCCCGCACACAGAGCCCTGACACACTCCCCGCACACAGAGCCTCTATCACACTCCCCGCACGCAGAGCCTCCATCACACACCCTGCACACAGAGCCTCTAACACACTCCCCGCACACAGAGCCCTGACACACTCCCCGCACACAGAGCCCTGACACACTCCCCGCACACAGAGCCTCTAACACACTCCCGGCACACAGAGCCCTGTCACACTCCCCGCACACAGAGCCCTGACACACTCCCCGCACTCTGAGCCCTGACACACTTCCCGCACTCAGAGCCCTGACACACTCCCCGCACACAGAGCCCTGACACACTCCCCGCACACAGAGCCTCCATCACACACCCTGCACACAGAGCCTCTAACACACTCCCCGCACACAGAGCCCTGACACACTCCCCGCACACAGAGCCCTGACACACTCCCCGCACACAGAGCCTCTAACCCACTCCCCTCACACAGAGCCCTGACACACTCCCCGCACACAGAGCCCTGACACACTCCCTGCACACAGAGCCCTGACACACTCCCCGCACACAGAGCCTCTATCACACTCCCCACACACAGAACCCTGACACACTCCCCGCACACAGAGCCTCTATCACACTCCCCGCACACAGAGCCTCCATCACACACCCTGCACGCAGAGCCCTGACACACTCCCCGCACACAGAGCCTCTAACCCACTCCCCTCACACAGAGCCCTGACACACTCCCCGCACGCAGAGTCATAATACACTCCCAGTTCTTTGAATATCTTTGGTTTCTGCCTGCTGTGTTTGGTGCCTGTCAGATTCTGCCTGCTGGACAGCGTCGCCAGCAAGGCACTGACATCCCAGGGGCTGAATCAATCAGAGATCCGATGTGGGGCTCTGGCTGGAGACTGAGTGGACGATTCGAGCTCACCAGCGGCAGTGGCTGGTGGGACAGCGCCAGGTACCAACACTCTGATTGAAAACCAGTTGGAAGGGAGGCGTTATGCAGTGCAATGTGTTGCGGCACCAGCTGCCTGGTCCTGTCCAAAGGTTCAGTCTACCAGAGCCCACCAACCCAGAAGAGGCAAGCAATACACCAGAGATATGAGAAGGGCCCAGAGTCACTGAGAATATTGGTTATCTGTGGGTTTCCATTTGATCAATTCCACTGTCAACACCTTTTCAAAAGAACTTTTTTATAGTACATATCACCTTAACTGTGTTATATTATTGCAACCATATTACACTCCCAGCATATAGACGCATATTCCTTTTGCACTCCCAGCATACAGACCCGCATGAGTTTTGCTTTCCCAGTATACAATTCCATATTACACCCCCAGCATACAGACCCATATTAGTTCTGCTTTCCCAGCATACAAACCTGTATTACGCACTCAGCACACAGACCCGTATTACACTCTGATTATACAGATCCGTATTCGCATTACACTCCCAGCGCACGTACCCACATTACACTCCCAGCGCACGGACCACATTACACTCCCAGCGCACGGACCCGCATTAACCCCACGAACACAGCAATCCGACACAATTAAATACCCCATTAACCCCAATAACAGAGCGAACTGACCCACATAAATACCCCACTAACCCCACTAACAGAGCAATCCACCCAAATAAATACCCCATAAACGCCACTAACAGAGCAATCCACCCAAATAAATACCTCATTAACCCGACTAACAGAGCAATCCAACCCAAATAAATACCCCATTAACCCCACTAACACAGCAATCCACCCCAATAAATACCCCATTCAACCCACTAACAGAGCAATCCACCCAAATAAATACCCCATTAACCCAACTAACAGAGCAATCCACCCAAATAAATACCCCATTAAACCCACTAACAGAGCAATCCACCCCAATAATTACCCCATTAACCCCACAAACAGAGCAATCCAACCCAAATAAATACCCCATTAACCCCACTACCAGAGCAATCCAACCCAAGTAAATACCCCATAAACACCACTAACAGAGCAATCTGACCCAAATAAATACCCCATTAACCCCACTAACAGAGCAATCCAACCCGAATAAACACCCCATTAACCCCACTAACAGAGCAATCTGACCCAAATAAATACCTCATTAACCCCACTAACAGACCAATCCGACCCAAATAAATACCCCATTAACCCCACTAACACAGCAATCCGACCCAAATAAATACCCATTAACCCCACTAACAGAGCAATCCACCCAAATAAATACCCCATTAACCCCACTAACACAGCAATCCAACCCAAATAAATACCCCATTAATACCACTAACAGAGCGATCTGACCCAAATAAATACCCCATTAACCGCAGTAACAGAGCAATCCAACCCGAATAAACACCCCATTAACCCCACTAACAGAGCAATCCACCCAAATAAATACCCCATTAACCCCACTAACAGAGCAATCTGACCAATAAATACCCCATTAACCCCACTAACAGAGCAATCTGACCCAAATAAATACCCCATTAACCCCACTAACAGAGCAATCCGACCCAAATAAATACCCCAAAAACACCACTAACAGAGCAATCCGACCCAAATAAATACCCCATTAACCCCACTAACACAGCAATCCAACCCAAATAAATACCCCATTAACCCCACTAACAGAGCAATCCAACCCAAATAAATACCCCATTAACCCCACTACCAGAGCAATCTAACCCAAGTAAATACCCCATTAACCCCACTAAAACAGCAATCCGACCCAAATAAATACCCCATTAACCCCACTAACAGAGCAATCCAACCCAAATAAATACCCCATTAACCCCACTAACAGAGCAATCTGACCCACATAAATACCCCATTAACCACACTAACACAGCAATCCAACCCAAATAAATACCCCATTAACACCACTAACAGAGCAATCTGACCCAAATAAATACCCCATTAACCACACTAACACAGCAATCCACCCAAATAAACACCTCATTAACCCCACTAACAGAGCAATTTGACCCAAATAAATACCCCATTAACCCAACTAACAGAGCAATCCACCCAAATAAATACCCCATTAACCCCACTAACAGAGCAATCTGACCAATAAATACCCCATTAACCCCACTAACAGAGCAATCTGACCCAAATAAATACCCCATTAACCCCACTAACAGAGCAATCCGACCCAAATAAATACCCCATTAACCCCACTAACAGAGCAATCCGACCCAAATAAATACCCATTAACCCCACTAACACAGCAATCCAACCCAAATAAATACCCCATTAACCCCACTAACAGAGCAATCTGACCCAAATAAATACCCCATTAACCCCACTAAGAGCAAACTGACCCACATAAATACCCCATTAACCCCACTAACAGAGCAATCCGACCCAAATAAATAGCCCATTCACTCCACAAACACAGCAATCCGACCCAAATAAATACCCCATTAACCCCACTAACGGAGCTATCCAGCCAAATAAATACCCCATTAACCCCACTAACAGAGCAATCTGACCCAAATAAATACCCCATTAACCCCACTAACACAGCAATCTGACCCAAATAAATACCCCATTAACCCAACTAACAAATCAATCTGACCCAAATAAATACCCCATTAACCCCAATAACAGAGCAATCTGACCCAAATAAATACCCCATTAACCCTAATAACAGAGCATTCTGACCCACATAAATACCCCATTAACCCCATAACAGAGCAATCTGACCCAAATAAATACCCTATTAACCCCACTAACACAGCAATCTGAACCAAATAAATACCCCATTAACCCCACTAACAGAGCAATCGAACCAAATAAATACCCCATTAACCCCACTAACAGAGCAATCCAAACAAATAAGTACCCCATTAACCCCACTAACAGAGCAATCTGACACAAATAAATACGCCATTAACCCCACTAACAGAGCAATCCGACCCATATAAATACCACATTAACCCCACTAACACAGCAGTCCACCCAAATAAAAACCCCATTAACCCCACTATCAGAGCAATCCGACCCAAATAAATACCCCATTAACCCCACTAAAAGAGCAATCCAACCCACATAAATACCCCATTAACCCCACTAACACAGCAATCCGACCCAAATAAATACCCCATTCACCCCACTAACAGAGCAATCCAACACAAATAAACACCCCATTAACCCCACTAACAGAGCAATCCAACCCAAATACCCCATTAACCCCACTAACAGAGCAATCTGACCCAAATAAATACCCCATTAACCACAGGAACAGAGCAATCTGACCCAAATAAATAGCCCATTCACACCACTAACACAACAATCCGACCCAAATAAATACCCCATTAACCCCACTAACAGAGCAATCCGACACAATTAAATACCCCATTAACCCCACTAACAGAGCAATCCAACCCAAATAAATACCCCATTAACCCCACTAACACAGCAGTCCACCCAAAAAAAAAACCCATTAACCCCACTATCAGAACAATCCGACCCAAATAAATACCCCATTAACCACACTAACAGAGCAATCCAACACAAATAAACACCCCATTAACCCCAATAACAGAGCAATCCAACCCAAATACCCCCTTAACCCCACTAACAGAGCAATCTGACCCAAATAAATACCCCATTAACCCCACTAACACAGCAATCCAACACAAATAAATACCCCATTAACCCCACAAACAGAGCAATCCAAACCAAATAAATAGCCCATTAACCCCAATAACAGACCAATCTGACCCTAATAAATACCCCATTAACCCCACTAACAGAGCAATCCAGGCAAATAAATACCCCATTAACCCCACTAACAGAGCAATCCGACCCAAATAAATAACCCATTAACCCCACTAACAGAGCAATCCGAACCAAAGAAATACCCCATTAACCCCACTAACACAGCAATCTGACCCAAATAAATACCCGATTAACCCCACTAACAGAGCAATCAGACCCAAATAAATACCCCATTAACCCCAATAACAGAGCAATCTGACTCAAATAAATACCCCATTAAGCCCACTAAAACAGCAATCTAACCCAAATAAATACCCCATTAACCCCACTAACAGAGCAATCTGACCCAAATAAATACCCCATTAACCCCACTAACAGAGCTGTCCACCAAATAAATACCCCATTAACCCAACTGACAGAGCAATCCACCCAAATAAATACCCCATTAACCCCACTAACAGAGCAATCTGACCAATAAATACCCCATTAACCCCACTAACAGAGCAATCTGACCCAAATAAATACCCCATTAACCCCACTAACAGAGCAATCCGACCCAAATAAATACCCCATTAACCCCACTAACAGAGCAATCCGACCCAAATAAATACCCATTAACCCCACTAACACAGCAATCCAACCCAAATAAATACCCCATTAACCCCACTAACAGAGCAATCTGACCCAAATAAATACCCCATTAACCCCACTAAGAGCAAACTGACCCACATAAATACCCCATTAACCCCACTAACAGAGCAATCCGACCCAAATAAATAGCCCATTCACTCCACAAACACAGCAATCCGACCCAAATAAATACCCCATTAACCCCACTAACGGAGCTATCCAGCCAAATAAATACCCCATTAACCCCACTAACAGAGCAATCTGACCCAAATAAATACCCCATTAACCCCACTAACACAGCAATCTGACCCAAATAAATACCCCATTAACCCAACTAACAAATCAATCTGACCCAAATAAATACCCCATTAACCCCAATAACAGAGCAATCTGACCCAAATAAATACCCCATTAACCCTAATAACAGAGCATTCTGACCCACATAAATACCCCATTAACCCCATAACAGAGCAATCTGACCCAAATAAATACCCTATTAACCCCACTAACACAGCAATCTGAACCAAATAAATACCCCATTAACCCCACTAACAGAGCAATCGAACCAAATAAATACCCCATTAACCCCACTAACAGAGCAATCCAAACAAATAAGTACCCCATTAACCCCACTAACAGAGCAATCTGACACAAATAAATACGCCATTAACCCCACTAACAGAGCAATCCGACCCATATAAATACCACATTAACCCCACTAACACAGCAGTCCACCCAAATAAAAACCCCATTAACCCCACTATCAGAGCAATCCGACCCAAATAAATACCCCATTAACCCCACTAACAGAGCAATCCAACCCACATAAATACCCCATTAACCCCACTAACACAGCAATCCGACCCAAATAAATACCCCATTCACCCCACTAACAGAGCAATCCAACACAAATAAACACCCCATTAACCCCACTAACAGAGCAATCCAACCCAAATACCCCATTAACCCCACTAACAGAGCAATCTGACCCAAATAAATACCCCATTAACCACAGGAACAGAGCAATCTGACCCAAATAAATAGCCCATTCACAACACTAACACAACAATCCGACCCAAATAAATACCCCATTAACCCCACTAACAGAGCAATCCGACACAATTAAATACCCCATTAACCCCACTAACAGAGCAATCCAACCCAAATAAATACCCCATTAACCCCACTAACACAGCAGTCCACCCAAAAAAAAAAACCCATTAACCCCACTATCAGAACAATCCGACCCAAATAAATACCCCATTAACCACACTAACAGAGCAATCCAACACAAATAAACACCCCATTAACCCCAATAACAGAGCAATCCAACCCAAATACCCCCTTAACCCCACTAACAGAGCAATCTGACCCAAATAAATACCCCATTAACCCCACTAACACAGCAATCCAACACAAATAAATACCCCATTAACCCCACAAACAGAGCAATCCAAACCAAATAAATAGCCCATTAACCCCAATAACAGACCAATCTGACCCTAATAAATACCCCATTAACCCCACTAACAGAGCAATCCAGGCAAATAAATACCCCATTAACCCCACTAACAGAGCAATCCGACCCAAATAAATAACCCATTAACCCCACTAACAGAGCAATCCGAACCAAAGAAATACCCCATTAACCCCACTAACACAGCAATCTGACCCAAATAAATACCCGATTAACCCCACTAACAGAGCAATCAGACCCAAATAAATACCCCATTAACCCCAATAACAGAGCAATCTGACTCAAATAAATACCCCATTAAGCCCACTAAAACAGCAATCTAACCCAAATAAATACCCCATTAACCCCACTAACAGAGCAATCTGACCCAAATAAATACCCCATTAACCCCACTAACAGAGCTGTCCACCAAATAAATACCCCATTAACCCCACTAACACAGCAATCCGAGTCAAATAAATACCCCATTAACCCCACGAACTGAGCGATCCGACCCAAATCAATACCCCATTAACCCCACTAACAGAGCAATCTGACCCAAATAAATACCCCATTAACACAACTAACAGATCAATCCACCCAAATAAATACCCCATTAACCCCAATAAGAGCAATCTGACCCTAATAAATACCCCATTAACCCCACTAACAGAGCAATCCAAAACAAATAAATACCCCATTACCCCACTAACAGAGCAATCTGACCCACATAACTACCCCATTAACCACACTAACAGAGCAATGCAACCAAAACGTATACCCCATTAACCCCACTAACAGAGCTATCCACCCAAATAAATACCCCATTAACGCCACTAACAGAGCACTCCGACCCAAATAAATACCCCATTAACCCCACTAACACAGCAGGCCACCCATATAAAAACCCCATTAACCCCACTAACAGAGCAATCCAACCCAAATAAATACCCCATTAACCTCACTAACAGAGCAATCCAACCCAAATAAATACCCCATTAACCCCACTAACAGAGCAATCAGACCCAAATAAATACCCCATTACCACACAAACAGAGCAATCTGACCCACATAAATACCCCATTACCCCAATAACAGAGCAATCTGACCCACATAAATACCCCATTAACACCAATAACAGAGCAATCCGACCCAAATAAAGACCCCATTAACCCCACTAACAGAGCAATCCGACACAATTAAATACCCCATTAACCACAATAACAGAGCAAACTGACCCACATAAATACCCCACTAACCCCACTAACAGAGCAATCTGACCCAAATAAATACCCCATTATCCCCACTAATAAGGCAATATGACCCAAATAAATACCCCATTAACCACACTAACAGAGCAATCTCACCCAAATAAATACCCCATTAACCCCACTAACAGAGCAATCTGACCCAAATAAATACCCCATTTTCCCCACTAACAGAGCAATCTGACCCAAATAAGTACCCCATTGACCCCACTAACACAGCAATCCGACACAAATAAATACCCCATTAACCCCACTAACAGAGCAATCCAAACCATATAAATACCGCATTAACCCCACTAACAGAGCAAACCAACCCAAATAAATACCCCATTAACCCAACTAACACAGCAATCCGAAACAAATAAATACCCCATTTAACCCAACTAACAGAGCAATCCAAGCAAATAAATACCCCATTAACCGCACTAACAGAGCAATCCGACCCAAATAAATACCCCATTAACCCCACTAACACAACAATCTGACCCACTTAAATACCCCATTAACCCAACTAACACAGCAATCCGAAACAAATAAATACCCCATTTAACCCAACTAACAGAGCAATCCAAGCAAATAAATACCCCATTAACCGCACTAACAGAGCAATCCGACCCAAATAAATACCCCATTAACCCCACTAACACAACAATCTGACCCACTTAAATACCCCATTAACCCAACTAACACAGCAATCCGAAACAAATAAATACCCCATTTAACCCAACTAACAGAGCAATCCAAGCAAATAAATACCCCATTAACCGCACTAACAGAGCAATCCGACCCAAATAAATACCCCATTAACCCCACTAACAGAGCAATCCGACCCAAATAAATACCCCATTAACCCCAATAACAGACCAATCTGACCCAAATAAATACCCCATTAACCCCACTAACAGAGCAATCCGACACAATTAAATACCCCATTAACCCCAATAACAGAGCAAACTGACCAACATAAATACCCCACTAACCCCACTAACAGAGCAATCTGACCCAAATAAATACCCCATTAACCCCACTAACACAGCAATCTGACCCAAATAAATACCCCATTAACCCCACTAACAAAGCAATCTGACCCAAATAAATACCCCATTAACCCCAATAACAGAGCAATCTGACCCAAATAAATACTCCATTAACCCCACTAACAGAGCAATCCAAACCAAATAAACACCCCATTAACCCCACTAACAGAGCAATCCAACCCAAATACCCCATTAACCCCACTAACAGAGCAATCTGACCCAAATAAATACCCCATTAACCACAGGAACAGAGCAATCTGACCCAAATAAATAGCCCATTAACACCACT